>CM041777.1:245882044-246115394 GCA_023374045.1 Limonium bicolor
TTTGCTTGGGCAGGGCTCGCTATGGCTGACAAAGCTCAACATGAGATTGCGTCAGTATATGAGACTGAGAAAAGCAAGTTATCAGAGTCCCGAGAACGCGCTTTATGCAGTCTAAAACAGGTAAAGAAAAATGTCAGAAGGTTTAAAGTGCTTTGTCAACCACATATGTTGTGGAAGCTGTCTCCATCTCTTGATCTACATGTATTTTCTTGTCTATTGATTTACCCATCATTACCATGTATCGGGATCAAAAGAAACTTTAGGATCACACCATAATGTAGGGGGAGAAGATATGTTTCACTTTCACCACTTGAAAGTTATGTTTGGTTCATATTCCTGAATCAGGCGGTGGGTGAGGACCCAGATGATATTGTGCAATGGAATCAGTTGGGCGTCTATGGCCTTTCCACTCTACAATTCAAAATGTCTCAGAAATTTCTTAAGGCTGCAATTGCTCATTTCAAAGAATGCTGCTACGCTTGGTCAAATCTTGGTACTTTAAACTCATACACTTAGTATTCTCCATTATCATGTAAATTCTACCAGTGTCTGATCTCATCATTGGTTGCTGGGGTGAAATTATGTCTATCTATCAGGTGTCTCTTTGCAACTAACCGAGGAGTCATCAGCAGCTGAAAACGTGTTCAAACGAGCTTTGTCCTTGTCGACGACACCTCAACATTCACATGTAATATTTTCAAATCTTGGAAACCTGTACAGGCAGAGGCAGGAATATGATTCTGCCAAAGCTATGTTTTCGAAGTCCCTTGAGATCCAACCTGGCTATGCACCAGCATACAACAACCTGGGGCTTGTCTTTGTTGCGGAGGGGCTATTTGAGGAGGCTAAATTCTGCTTCAACAAGGCATTAGGAGCGGATCCTCTCCTTGATGCTGCGAAGTCAAACATGGTCAAAGTTGTGGCCTTGTCTAGAATATGTAAGACTTTTGAAAGTATGGATGTAGATTGATTCGACTAGTGTGAAGTATCTTAGATTTAAATGATTGAGCATAACCACGTGGCTCTTGATAGGACTTGACAAGTGAAGGTGACATAGGTTACAGGAAAAAGTTAGCTGGTAAAATGAACGGGCTCATCCCGCTTACGTAAAGAAAATATACAGCAGTTCACTCTTGTCGTCCCGACTTTGTTTGGCTCGCTCGTAGTAGTAGTAGTAGTGAATATCTATGGAGACAAATGTAACCTGTGTAGAGTTTAATAAAATGCCAGTATTAAATACTAAGTAAGAACAGTGTAAACCCTGTTTGAATTAAGATTCACACTCAGCACATAAAGCTCATAACAGTAGAAGGCTTTTTAATTATTTCAAACTAGACTGCAACCGAGACAAACGTTTGCAGCTCAACAAACAGGCTCTGGATACAAAAGAAATCACTGATGACAAAATGTTCAAAATACAGAAATGCACGTTCAACAAACAAGCAAGATCAGACGCTTCCTCAGTCAATTAGAATATGAAGACAACACTATCATGAACTCGAGACTTTTGGTTCTGAGCCACACATTCGGAGATCCACATCATGTTCCTTATCTCTTGCTCCCTCAGCCTCAAATAAGCGAAGAAAACACCGTAGTGGAACTGCGGGAAGAGAAGGAAATTATTCGTAAGCAACATTTTTCAATCAAGAGATTTTGGAGTCTGATTCCCAGTCAAGAAAGCAAATTTGATTCACACTAAAAGGCTGATCGAAAGATATCATTCATATCAATTTACCTGCTGTTCAAAAGCCAAGCAAAGTCTCTTGACCTCTTCTTCATAAAACGCTTTGTCAAGCATTTGGCTCTCTCCGTAAGAAAGTTTGGAGAATATGGACTGATAAGGAGGATACTTCTCCATTGCCCCACGGACCTACAAAAGCAGGATATTAATCACCCGTTGTGGAAACTTGAGCATTATACACAAGAGTAGAGTTAGCAGAATCAGAAAGCATGCTTGCTCTTTCAATGGACAGCTATGGTATGCCATATCTAATTCTGTCTGGAAAACTTTACCTGATCCATGTCCTCACATATCGCAAGCTCCTCATGACCATAAGGGTACCTTTAACACAAAAAATAAGGTTACACGAATCAAGTATTTGTTGATGTCATTTGAAGAAAATAATAGGACTGGGGAGTTCGGAATCAAGACGTGCATGCGTGTGCCTAAAATACTCACAACAGGCCAAAGTTTGAGTACAACTTTTTCCTGTCCTCTCTTGTCAGCTCGGTGCCAATGCTGCAAGTGTTCACAGCAAGTAAATTAGAAGCAGCTTTCTCTTTTTTCTTTCAAATATCAATCACAATGATAAGTTGCATAACCAATAAAAACCTGTTTATTGTGATGTTAACAGCTCTCCTATCAGCCTCAAAGGCAAGGAGGTCACACATGATTTCTGAAGTTGCTCCACCGAGTTTCTATAATACCAAAAACCAAACAGGTTTAGCGGAAAACTCATCCAAAGAGATACACATGAAGAGACATATATCTTAAAACAATGCTCTTACCTGACAGAATCTGTAGAAATCCTCAAGGTACGCCTTGTACAAAGTGTTCCTCATGATTTCGATGTTCATATCATCCAAGTCCTGTAGAGGATACACATAGATAGATCAAATTAAAAGGTGCCGTACAAGGTGCAATACTGCTTGAGATGATGTGTTGACATCACAAATCCAATGCATCACAGGCTCTGTACTTTAATTCAAATTATATTCTTGATTTCTGGATTGCGTAAAATAACTTTTCATCATTAATGATTGCTCATATCAGCTGGTAGCAGTAATTAAAAAAGGAATTTCTGCACTAGCTTGCTAAGGAGTCATCGAGCATATAACAAAAACATATGCTGATGGCTTTAGCAAAAACAATTTAATTGAGCATCGTGATATCACGTTGCACCCTAATCTTTGAAGTCTGCACATCATGGAATTTCATAGCATCTCACATCAGAGATGACAGGCTACGCGCATAACACACTGCATGTTATGCAACCATCTAATTATTGATTGAAAGAGATGAAAAAAATGCTTTCTTAAGGAACAGTCACTGAAAACCAGCGTGAAAAAGGTAGATAAATGTAAAATAGCAGTGAAGATTGGTATAGTTACAAGTACCTCAGAAGTGATACACTCTGAAAAATAAGGAGCCAAGGGTGTGTCAACAAGCACCAACCTATACAGCTCACGCATGTTCTGGGCCACTGCCAAAGTAGCAATACTGACATGCAAAGAAGTTTGTCAAATTTGCTTACAACCCAAGATCATGGATGAAATAGATAGGACTAACACGATACCTGTCAAACATGCCCAGAGGATGGCATTTCTCCAATAATTCCTGGACATCTCTCTCATGCAAAGTTCCAGTGACAATAAGGACAACATTGTCAATCATATGGCCATATCTGCAGCAGCGAAGGAGATGAACCAAATATGCTATGGAGTCCAAGTTAACATTTGCCTAACAACTACACACTAAGAAATTCCAACTTTCATGTTAGAAACATTAACGTTTAAACTTCAGAAGATTTAAGTATGTAAGTGTCTTATTTCCAGATACACAATACGTTTGCAGGGAGAGGGAGCAGAATTACTGAAAATTTGGGCCAACGAAAGGATGGGAAGGCGTACATTTCCTGCTTTCTGTTGTTGGCCTATTACTTTTATTTCTGTATAGTTACTGTATACATCTTGGTCCGTTGATAGGTTATATCCTGTATATATAAGTTATAACCCTAATATCAGTCCATTTCATTCTTCTCTAAGATACTCCAGATTCTATCACATCAAATCTTTTCTATTTGATTATTGGTTAGTGATCCTGACTTAGTGTTCCTTCCTGTATCATTTGTGGTTCTCCTCCTGCAACCTAGCATGTAGTGCACTTTGTCCATTCTTATTCTGATGGAACTAAGACAATTATTACCTCAGAAACATATTAGCATGAGACGATAATACCATAAAAGTTCATGAGAAACGAGAAAACTAAGGTACACAAAGTGTACCTTTTCACCTGGTATAAGGGAATAGCTACTTACGTGCAGTACTCCAAGAAGGTAGACAGTGGCTCTGTGGCCTGCGACAACATGTGCTTATATTCATCAACCAGTTTAAGAGTGCACTTCTCAACGAGAGTAGTTGTATGAAGGGGTGAGGGTTCTGCAACCAAATAATGGATGCACTAGTTAGTTCCCCGTCATCAAAACTGTCTTCATCTGAAGGCAAAGATCACAAGAGTGCAATCTGACTATCTCTTACTCCCTCTGTCCACCAGAACTGAGTGTATTGTTTACATTTGTAGGCATTTGCATTTCAATTTCATCAATCTAAGTTTTGGAATATATATTTTTTCAATTAAAAAATCCATTACAAAACTTAGATCCACAAAATTAACTTACCTTATGTATATTGTAGTGAAAAAGTGTGCCAAAAGTAAATAAGACGGTAGATCATGGACCAAGGTAGTATTTCATGATTGATATGTTTGATTAGACCTCAAAATGCCCCAGATACTTACAGTTTACAATATAACCTCTTCTTTTATCCTTGTACTACCAATTCATCACCTAATTTTTATCTACCAAGATCCCATGGGAAGTTCATTGGAGATAGTGAACTTTCACTTTCTTAATACCTGCATCAATTTTCCCGGTTCAATCCGACATTAATTCTAGCAAGAGCCAACAGAGTTTCGAACATATTGAAATAAACTAAAGACGAGCGATTCGTTTCGCCACAGGCGTACACAGAACAGACAGAAGATGCAAAGGCCAAACTCACAATTCACCACTTTATTTTCTCACCGTTCTGGAGATAAGTCCCGTATTCAGTGGCGGAGAGATGCATCTTGATGTCGTCCAGTGTTTCGCACTGACAAAGGTTGTTGTAATCCGCAGCCGTGAGAAGGCCCGATCTGTAACCCCTCACGATTGCTTCTAGATAGCCTCCGTGGATGTTGAAGGTGAGAGCTTCGAATCCATACATCTTCGTATGAGCTTGAGTGTGAATCAATAGCAGATCGCTCGATTTGATGATGTCAGGGAAAGAAGTAGAGCGAGAATAGAGGGACCTGGGAATAGATCAAGGATGCCTATGATTGATGGACTCAGGCCGCATAGAGAAATTGCAGTTCTCAGCCAAATGGATCAGGACCTCGCTGAAAGAAAGAAACACACGCATACAAACAAAATGTTATTTTTTCTAGGGACGTGCAAATTTTTTGTTGTGAAGCTCCTAAATCCTAATCAATAGCACGTGATCTGTTAAATAAGGTTCGTATCTTTCGTATCCTTTTTTTTTTCCAAAACCTTTGTATCCTCTGTTGCTTTTTTAAAACATGGAAATATCAGTAATCACATAATGACATGATTAAGTCTGCTACATTACCAATCCAACAAGAATCTTGATGCCTACCCCTCCCATGTTAGCTAACATATGGGCCCAATTAATGTTGTCAACCCTTAGCACATAAGCACATGTTACAAAATCAAAAGAAGTCATTAAACTAACCATATTATCCAAAATATGCTTAATCCAAGGTCATCAAGCCTTCACCGTTTACATTAGCTAAACAATCTGAATATATACAAACTCTAGATGAACCCTCCTTAATTGAATATTCTAGCCCAAGTTGTAAAGCTTTTGCCTCCAAGACTGCTGACTCACAAAACGTGGATCCACCTTGCAGCACCACCGCCACCACAAACCTTCTTTATCCTTGCAGACCACGCCTAGATCATACAAACTTCCAACCAAACTTGCATCCACCCATACCTGCAAGGTAATGTCTTGGACACTGCTGTTGAAAGCTATGAGCAGTATCATCTATGGCCAGGTAACCATCAGCCTGAAACGATCCCCATAAATGATCTCTTACTTTCCCGAATACCACGTGGTATCTAGCAAATCAGATTTTCCACAATAAGAGCAACAACTTCGATAGTTCATGGTTAGGTTTAGATAAAGCCATATCAAGACACCAATGGCATAATGCACCATCTGTATGAATGTGCGCAGGCAAACTTAGCGCAAACAAACATGCCACACATATTCATACGCCCCACAAAAACATGAAAGATTAAGACTACCACCACATCTTGATTGTAAAATTGTTATACATGGTAAAATGCCAAAAAGAATTTCCAACCAAAATATTTAACTCTCAAAGGGACCTTGCATTTCCAAACATTGTAAATTGCCTTGCTTAGAATGCAAGTGCTTGAACCTTGAGCATAAAAACCATGCAATTGTAAATCTGTCCTATAAGACGACTTTATTGAAAACTTGTCATCCTTAGAGTATGCCCATGCATACTCATCCTTATCTCCCTCTCCATGAGGCAAAGGAATTTGCAAAATCAGACGTGCATCAGAAGCCTCAAACAATTGGCCCATTAATGCCTTTCTCCATGTACGAGTCAGAGGATTAATTAACCAACTTATGTTCCCTTCCTCCTGCGCTAAGGAAGGCAATTTCCAACTGAAAGGTTTATTACCAAACTTACCTGGGATGCATTTGTCCAAAAATACTAGTATGCTCCCCTGTAACAATAACCTTTATAGCCCCATGCTTAACTAAATAAAAAACTTCATGAATAGCTCTCCATACTGAGCTGGAAGTAGCCCTTAATGTTACCTCCAACATTCTACCCCAGGAAAATACCGTGCCCGCATGACCTTAGACATAAGAAGATCAGGACATTGTAGAATTCTCCAAGCCTGCTTTGCCAACATAGCCCTATTCATACTGGCCAGATCCCTAAATCCCATCCCACCATCAGAAAGACCACGACACAACAAAGACCATTTTCTCCAATGTAAAGGTTTAGTTTTAATACTGCCTCCCCACCAAAATGAAGTTATAAGCTTTTGAATGTCCTTAAAAAGAGAAGCAGGTAATCAAACAACACTCTTAACATAAGCTGGAATAGCTTGCAAGAGAGACTTAATTAAAATCCTTCTTTCTGCCTGAGAGACAAGCCTACTCCAGCCTTGAATTTTCTTTGCAACTCCATCCTTGATATATTGATACAAACCAAATTTGTTACCACCCACAGAACTAGAAAATCCACGATACAATCCAAAGTCTCCTACCTCACTAGCCCCAAGAACTGTAAGTATTTGATTACACAAGTAAGACCTAACTCCTGAAGAAAATATGACGCCTGATTTTTGCACATTAATACATTGACCAGAACCAACTTTAAAGTCCTCAAGAAAATCTGCAAGAGTCGTGACATTATCTAAACTTGCTGTTGAGACATCAAGGTGTTGCAGAGATAGCAGATCACCACGACAGAGTCAATCATCCTCAGTCAAATACAAAGAGCGGCTACTACAAGAGAGTCGTGCAACAAAGGAAACATCACAGACTCGACCATGCCGTTGTGAAAATTAAGGAGCGGACTCATGAATGCTTAACACTGCAACGGTCATGCAACCTCCCTATTACATCCGAAGTTCGCGGCCCAAGTCAGGAGACCACTTAAGGACGTTGCCCACTAAGTTAGTTCCAACAATTTCGGAACTAACTCCCTCAACCCGTTACTTCTAGTGCTAGTATAAATAAACATTGTAATAGCTAATTTCATTTGTGCTTTCATTGAGAAATATTTCAGAGCTTAGAGAGAGAGAAAGAAATTGCTTTGTAAGCTAGAGAGAGAAAATACGTACCAAATTAGTTAGTGCATCTAGATAGACTCTGCCTAGGAAGATCCTAGTTTTGCTACACTTACCATTGAGCTGATCAGAAAGTGTATTGGGTGAGTGAGTGAAAAACCGCTAAGTAGGTCCCTTCTACTTAGTGGGCATTTGTAAGTTATTCTATTTTGACCAGAGAATAAAATAACTTATTTGTGTATCTTGCTGAGTTCCACAGAGTCCGTCTCTAACATTATTTTGCTCAGGTCCTTTTAAGTCTTTCGTGCACTAAGTTTAGCCAGTTCGATTGAGTGTCTTTTCGTCCTAGAGTGTCTCTTCTCTTTTAGAGATCGATTGAGTCAAACCAACCCTTAGACTCACACCTTAGGTTGGTTTGAGTTAGCCACCCGATCCTACACTTGCCTCCCTAAATAAGACATAATCATCAGCAAATAATAGGTTTGTGAGTCCCTCATCAAGGCCAAAAAAAAATAAAACCCCCTGTATAGCCCCACATCAGAAGCCAACCGCATGCTATATGCTAGAACTTCCATACAACGATAAAAAGGTAAGGGGACAAGAGATATCCTTGCCTTAGATCACGTTGTGGAGTAAAAGTTCTACTAGGAAATCCATTGATTAAAACAACCATTAAAGCAGTAGTAAGATATTTCTGAACCAAATCCACCCATCTGCTATGAAAGCCCATACTTTGCAAAGTTGCAATCAAAACAATTCTTTCCACTCGATCAAAAGCTTTTGACATATTAACTTTATAAGCAAAGAAACCTTTTAAACTGCATTGGACTTTTGAATGATATGCATAATTTCATGAGCTACCACTACTTGGTCTGTAATCATCTTATTGAGGACAAAAGCCGCTTGACACTCTAATATAACATAAGGCATAACATGTTTCACCTGATTAACTAACACCTTTGATATAACTCTGTACATGGTATTACATACGAAATTGGCCTGAAATCAGTCATTGCAGTAGCAACTTTATTCTAGGAATAAGAACTAAGAAATTATGATTAATTTTCGAAGGAACACCATCAGAATTCAAAAACTCAAGGGTGTATATTTATAGATAATATATTATTTAGAAAACGTATGAATCTAGATAGTATAAAGTATAACCACTAATCATTATGCTGTAAATATATCATCAAATATATAGCAAGAAGAAATTAGTCATAAGACAATTGCATTTATTTTCTTATGTATACGGTATGCCCTTAACCGCACTCTCTCCTACAAGCTCATTTGCAATCTTAATTTCAAAATTTTATTCCAAACTCTTTATCAATACTTCTCTCTTAGAAAAAGTTCAGTCTCCTTATTTTAAGGTAATGATTTTAACTTGTAGTTGATTGTTTGAGTTATATACTTTAAACTAATTTTAGAAGCATAGCTGATTCGTGGATTGAAATTTGAGAAAAAAAATCTAAAGGCAACATATACCAATTACTATCCATAATGAATGGTAAAATGGACGCCTAGACCATCAAACCGTTGTGCGGACAAAAACAAAATGAAAGTTTCTCCTACTTTTTTTAATTTTTGTTCGCTATAGATGAGAAAAAAATAAACAATAAGAGAAATATTTCTTTCATTTCCGCTTGATCAGTGGACAGACGCCTTGGGTGTTACCATCTGTTACGGACGGCTTGCCACACTTTAATTTAGCGGATGAGAAACTACTTCGGTACACATAACTATTCACTTCATCACTTGGTCCCTTACATTAAAAAATAAACAACTTTTTTCTTATTTTTTTAATCTTTTGTACAGATGAACATAAAGAATAAACAAGTTAACCCCCATGGGGACACATGTGACAATGAAGTGTAAGAAAGTGAGTGTGCTTGCCAGACATACTTTGGAGCAGAAGAAGGTTTAAGCAATGTGATGACATGCTAGATGGGATACAAGCATGCATATCACATCCTACAGTTCCACTCCTTATGACATTATGGTTAGTTTTCTCTAAGGTTTCAACAGCTAAAGCTTCCTTCTTCTTCCTCCTAGCTTCTCCCAGTAATTGAACTTGTTTTCCTCCCCTTAAAGCTGGCACAAATCAGCAACTAGACAACACACTTGCTCTCGGTTTCCCATGCTATTTTAGTGTTTGATCTTCCTTGTTTTGTTCTTCCTATGGTGTTTGAGTTCTACGTGAGAGAGAAGGCATAGGAGGTCTCAAGAGTGTGTGGGAATTCTAGGAAGTTTGGCTCCATATGTAGACAAAAGGAATTACTTAATAACTAGGTAACTAATGGGGTGATGACATTTGGCTAGTTTGTCTTTGTTCTTATTGGTTGATTTATGTTGATCATATAGGGTGAAGACACCTAGCACCTCTTTTGATCTAATGGCATCAATGGCATGGCTGAAATGATGAGGCTTTTAAGAGCCTTAATTGCTCGAGAACAAAACTCATTAAGATTAAATAGTAAAACAACATAGTAAAACCAAATAGTAATACTTGTACTTTCCTAGGATTATTTGCTTAATACCATTGGTGACTTCTCTTGGAAAAATCGGCTAGCTATGTTACTATCATGAGAATAATGTCTCTTATACTCATGCAATACAAAATAGCTAGTTAATCACCTTACTTATGCAAGTACAAAACCAAAAACACATGCTAAAATATGCATTAATTCATGGCAATGTAAGAGCTTGTTTTGGCCTTATGTTGCTGTCTAGTTTTAGAGCCTTGTTTTATATCCTAATAACATGTTACATTAGGTAATATCTATTTAAATACCTTAGGTTATAATAGAAATAAAGAGAAGATAAAACTAACAAGTCGTTACATGCACAATTTAGTACTAATTGTACATTGTACATGTTAGGAGTTTCTATTTGTATAAGTTGGAATCTAATGACTCCTATGAGAGGTAAAATAGTTAATACAATGTATTGGTGTCATATAAACACATTCACATGCTCCTAACACCCAAGACCACGGTAAGTGACAGTAAAAGGTGTATCTTAGGAACTATGGTTTTCTAGGGTATTTCATGACCGGTAGGCAACCAGGTCCACCTTATGTTCTTGCAGCTGCTGGAGGTTTTCGATGTGGCTAGCAATATAGATGAGAGTTTGCATGTCTTGCCTAGTTGTACCGATAGCTTATGACATCTGATGTTAGAGACAGTGGCATCGTTGGCGCACTAGTGATACTACAGATTTGGGGTGGGATAGATTTTTGTACATTGCTCCTCGTCGTCCTGTCTGTAGCCACCTACACCATCTCCACTTGTTGCTCACTAGAATGTGGAGTTCAAATATGACCAGTCACGCCACACACGTGTTCACCCACTACAGAGGGGCATTTGATAAGCAGACCCCAAACCAGGTTTATATCTTTATAATAACAAAATTCATTATTGTGGGAAACATGTTTTTGCTCACGTTCATTCTAACATTTTGTTTCTTTCAGATTGTATGGTAGGCATACAAGGAGGAGATAATTCAGCCATTTCCTACATATTGCCTGGCTGGTTGTCCAATTGCACTCATAGACAACTCTCAAATCATGTGATGCGCCAATTTGGCGGGATCTAGTTGTCACCGGCTGATCCCAGCACCTGCGAGGAGATCCACGAATAGACCTCCACAGACTGAGAGGTCGAATGCATTAGAACTGGGCCACTTACCATTCAAACTACATCGCCATGTGGAACCAGCATAGAGAGGGTCATTGAGCTTCAGTGAAATGATGCTAGTGGTGCATACGATGAGTGGTTTTGTCGCAGCTCTAGGAGGTATATAGGGCGCACTTGAGCTTTAGGAATACATGGTGAGTAAACATTACTTTAGTTGTTGTAGTTTATTGTCAATTAATCATTGATATATCTTTTTATGTTATCATGTGATAAACTGATGTGCAGGGTAACACCACAAATGAGGTCATCGGCATGCTTGAGACGATGCACGTTGGCGATGCTCTTACGAGACTACGATGATGAGGGATGAGTACAACAACACCTACTATGTCTCCCACGGCCACAAAAGACCCTGGAAACGTCCCTATCGATCAAGCTATTGATCATGAACCCAAGGGGAAGATCAGGGTAAAGGACAAGGGCGTGGGCGTGCACGTGCACGTGCACATGCGTGTCGTCGTGGAAGATGACAGCACGTGGTCGAGCTGCTGAGCTAGAACTTAGTCAGCAGGATGATTCAATCAACATCGTCGGCAACATTATCATATCTTAGGTTGACGACAATTCTAGACTACAAATCGATACTTTTGGGTTTGCTTTCTATGGGAGCAGCTCAAATGTTCACTAGGCATCATCATCGGTGTCGGCACGAGTATGGATGTCGACTACTTTTCATCTATGACAGACTTTGGCTTGTGTTTCACTTCTACCCCTGGAGCCCCTCTTAGGGATAGAGATCTCCAACATCAGGGTGTAGGAGATTGTAGTGGTCGTGTACTAGATCCTAGTTTTGCATAGTGGTTAATCCTGCACTTGGTGTGCCTAGAACTTATGTTCGTCATGAAATCTTGTTTTTTTATAACATTTTGTAAACAACTTAAGTTATGTATTGTATAATCATCATTGGATTTGTCATGATTATTGATGTATGTTTCTCAGAGTTTGCAAGAGGAAGAATCAAGAAAGCTTTCTCTGTTATTTCATTATCAAGATCGAAAATACAGACTTGGAAAGAGAGAGCAGGTCTCGGAAGAAGGAGAGACTGCAGAGTGTAATGTCTGTATTACTATACTTACTGAAACGACTCTGAGAGCCTTATAACAAGGCTATATCAGAGGAGAGGTAAAAAAGGAAAATTACATATATGCACCTAAGTACAAACTAGACCAATATTACATAATATGTCATTACATGATATAAGCCTAATACACACTAAGTACATACATACAGTATCCCAATATCCCCCCTCAAGGAGTACAAAATGTACTGCTGGAAACAGTGTAGAGGTTGTGCTCCTTGCTGTCTCATCATCCGTGGTCATTGATGTCTTGCAGTCCAATCTGCGGAAGAGAATGAAAATAACTTTTACCTGGCAAGGGTTTGGTCATCATGTCGGCCAACTGAGAGTCGCTAGGGACGTGCTGTACCTGTATCAAACCTTTTTGCAATCTTTCACGCACAAAATGACAATCTAACTCTATATGTTTTGTGCGTTCATGTGACACGGGGTTTTTAGCTATGTGAATAGCTGCCAAGTTGTCACATTTTAAAGGAATGGGATTAATGTTTGTAATTCCTAGTTCATGCAGGAGTCTGCTAAGCCAACTTAATTCGGCTGTCACTTGTCTCATTGATCTGTATTCTGCTTCAGCAGAAGACAGTGAGACAGTGACTTGTTTTTTGGTTTTCCAGCTTAGGGGTGAGTCTCCTAACATGATGAAATAACCTGAAACCGATCTCCTGGTGATTGGGCATGAAGCCCAATCAGAATCGCAGTAGGCTACAAGCTCATAGGTGGGGTCTGTATTGAAATAAAGACCGAATCCTGATGTTCCCTTTAAGTAAGAAAGGGTATGGTAAGCAGCCTTTAAGTGCTCTGTAGTAGGAGACTGAAGAAATTGGCTTAAAAACTGAACTGCAAAAGCAATGTCAGGTCTAGTATTGGTTAGGAAGTTCAGTTTCCCTACAAGGCATCGGTATAAGGTTGGGTTTTCTAGCTTGTGACCAGAGTCTTTGTAGAGTTTTAGGTTCAGAGGGAGAGGAGATACAGAGGATTTGCTGTTTTGCATCTGAAAATCATCTAGGATCTGATTAACATATCGCTGTTGGGACACAATGATTCCATTTTGGCTTTCCAAAAATTCCATCCCAAGGAAATAGTTTAATCTCCCTAGATCTTTGATCTTGAATTCTTTATTCAATTTGTTTTTCAGATGCTTTACTTCTTTTGTATCATTTCCCACAACAATTATGTCATCTACATAAACTCCTAGAAAAGTGGTACCTGTTTTGGTTTTCTTGGTGAATAGGGAGTAGTCATTTTGGGACTGATTGAAATCCAAAGTTTTGAGAAATTTGGCAAGTCTCTCATACCATTGGCGAGAGGCTTGTTTTAAACCATAGAGAGATTTATGTAATTTGCACACTTTGTTTTCTCCATGAATTTTTAGACCCTCGGGTATGGACATGTAAACATCCTCATGGAGATCTCCATGGAGGAAAGCGTTGTTTACATCTAGCTGGTCCAAAATCCATCCTTTCTTGAGTGCAATAATAATCAAGGCTCTAATGGTTGTCATTTTAACTACGGGAGAAAAGGTCTCATCATAGTCTAAACCATGTCTTTGAGTGAACCCTCTAACAACAAGCCTAGCCTTAAATCTCTCTAAGTTTCCATCAGCTTTGAATTTTGTTTTGTAAACCCATTTACAGCTGATGGGCCGTTTGCCTCTTGGCAGATCCACTATTGACCAAGTTTTATTTGCCTCAAGAGCTTGAAACTCTTCATCCATGGCTTTGACCCATCTAGGGTCTTTACTTGCAGCCTTGTAACTAGATGGTTCTTTCAAGTCTTGGAGGTGATTGAGAAGAGTGTTGGTGTTTTGGCTGAGAGAGCAAGAAAGGATCACATTTTTGGGTAAAAAATCAGTAAGAGTGTTGGGGTTTGTACTGTTTTTAGATTGGGTAGGTATGTGGTCAAGTCTTTCTGCCAGTATAGTGGAGAAGAGATCCTCTGTATTAGAGGTGGTAGAGCAGATGAAGTCATCGTATTTAGAAGGGGGTTTGTGGACACGAGAAGATCTCCTAAGAACTGTGGTTTGGGCAGGTTCTGTTTCCTCAATGGGTGGTTGGGTGTCATCAGGCACTGGGATTTCTTGAGTGCTATCAGGAATGATGGGATTCTCTTGGTGCTGGTCGTTTGTGCTATTGGATATTTGTATGGTTTCTGTGGGGCCAGCAAAAGGGATGTCACTGTCTAAGCAGTGGTCAGGTGGAGGTGGAAAGATGTCTAGATTGTTTGGTTTGTCATAGAAAAGATCTCTCCACTCTGAATTTCTTAATGGGTAAATGTGCTCAAAGAAGGTAATATCTCGACTAACTTTCACTCTGTTCTCTTCCAGAAGAAGGACTTTACTCCCTTTGGTATTTTTACAGCTTCCTAAGTACACACATGGGTAAGAGCGGGGATCAAGTTTTCCTCTGCTGGGCTCAACATTGGTGGCATAGCAGAGACACCCAAATCTCTTTATTTCTTCATAATTTGGTTTTGTGTTATACATCCTTTCATAGGGAGTTAGATTTTGTATTGGTTTACTGGGGGTTCTATTCAAAATGTAAACAGCTTGTTCCACACAATAACCCCAATATTTGTTTTCTAATCCTGACTGAAAAAGAAGAGATCTAGCTGTTTGCATGATATGACCTTGCTTTCTCTCAACAACCCCATTTTGTTGGGGTGTGTGAGGGCAAGTGGTCTGGTGAACTATTCCCTTTTTAGCAAAGAAAGTAACTCCTTCAATGGATTTTCCCAATTCCTTTGCATTATCAGTTCTAACCACCTTAACAAGTCTATTCATTTGTCTATCAGCGAGGTTAATGAAAGCTTTGATATGGTCTATTGCTTCTGATTTATGCTTGAGAAGGGTAACCCATGTACCTCTAGAAAAATCATCTACTATGGTAAGGAACAATTTGTGGCCCTCTGTTGTTTCTGTTCTCATTGGACCACAAATGTCAATGTGTATCATTTGAAGAGGTTCAGTGGTTTTTATTTCAGAAGTAGGGAATTTTAATCTTTTTCCTTTAGCTCTAAAACAAGTAGTGCAAGGAAGAGGTGCAACATTAGATTGATCAGGAATCTGAATCTCTAAAATTTTGTGCATCTTTGACAAAGGCATGTGCCCTAGTCTATCATGCCACATCATGAGGTCTTTACAAGTGTCTACTCTAGGTTTTTCATTACTGATACTTGTACAGGTAATACAATCACTGGGTTTTCCAGAAATGAAATTTCCTAGTGTACTGATGTCTACAAAGTATAAACCAGAAAAAAACTTTCCAATTCTTTGGAAAATATTTCTGTCACAATCCTGCAGAAAACAAGAATCAGCAGTAAAGACAATCTGTACTTTAAGCATTTCAATTAATCTCGCTACAGATATCAGATTAAAAGCAAATGAAGACACATGTATCACGTTTTTCAGACAGATCAAACCATTCTTAACCACACTGGCAATACCATCAACAGATCTTGTGTGACCATCAGGGAGAGTTATCTCTCTGTGATCGTTTAGCAATTTATAATTATCCAAGAGTTTTCTGTTTCCACTCACATGTTCTGAAGCTCCAGAATCGAGTATCCAAGAATTCTTTAATTTTTCTAGCACATTATTTCCATTTGAGGATAGGCAAGGCATGAAACTTACAGGAGTTAGGGAAATACCTGAGAACTCACCATAGTTTTGATGCTTCGAGGTAGAGGTGGAGGTAGCGTTTCCTTGTCGCTGGAGGTAGTTGACAAGCTGTTGAAGTTGTTCTGAACTGAAACCCTTGACTGGGGTCTCTGAGTCTTCGCTGTCCTTTCCTTGCTCCTCAACGACAGATGCTACCCGTGTGTCCTTCCTCTTCTTACCTTCTTCTCCTGGAAATCCGACCAGCCACCAGCAGTCATCCTTGGTGTGTCCTGTCTTCCCGCAGTTGCTACACTTCGGAGGATCCTTTTTATTTCCGGGAGAAGTCTTGCTAGGGTTTTTTCTTGCTCCGGTTCTGGAGTTATTTCCACTCAGGGACTTTGATTTAACACCCGACGCCATATTGTTCCCTTTGCTGAAAAGAGCGACGGATTGTTCTTCATGGTTTAGGTCACCGCCCTCTCTTTGTTGTTCCTCATGGATTATCAGGGAGTAGGCGTCGTCTAGAGTCGGAGCATCCTTTTGCGCAAGAATCTGGCCGCGGAGATGCACAAAGGAGCTGTTTAATCCCATCAAGAAGTGCATCACTTCATCATCCTCCATCCGTTTTTTCTGCAGCTCTTGGAAACGACATGACTTGCAACAGCCGCATTCTTCGATTGGCCTAGCCAGGTTGTAATCTGCCCAGATTTCCCTCACCTTCATGAAATAATCTGTCACGCTCTCATCTCCTTGTTTGAGAGCGGCGATTTCTTTCTTGATGCGGTGGATTGTCGCTAGGTTGTGTTTCTCGAATCTACGGCATAACCAATCCCAGGCTTGTTTGGGATCATCTGTGTGCATAATGCTTCTGGCGATGTTGGGTGCGAGGGACGAGGTAATCCACGACACGATCAGAGAATTTGCGCGCTCCCACGCCGCTAGCCGGACTTGATCTTCGCTCCCAGGTTTAGTTAGGGTTCCATCGATGAACCCTAGTTTATTTTTTGCCCTTAGCGCAGTGCGCATGGTCCATTTCCACCCCTGGAATCCGACGCCGGTGAACTTCGGAGCTAGCGCCTGTCCTGGTTGCTCCGTAGGGTGGACGTACAGGGGGTCGTTCTGATCGATCGTCGTCATCGTGCTTTCATTCGTAACTTCGTTCACAACCCGCTTCCCGTCGTTCTTTTCTTTATCGCTCATCTCCTTTTGATTTTACTGCAATAGCAGCTCTGATACCATCTCAGAGTTTGCAAGAGGAAGAATCAAGAAAGCTTTCTCTGTTATTTCATTATCAAGATCGAAAATACAGACTTGGAAAGAGAGAGCAGGTCTCGAAGAAGAAGGAGAGACTGCAGAGTGTAATGTTGTATTATGTACTTACTGAAACGACTGAGAGCCTTATAACAAGGCTATATCAGAGGAGAGGTAAAAAAGGAAATTACATATATGCACCTAAGTACAAACTAGACCAATATTACATAATATGTCATTACATGATATAAGGCCTAATACACACTAAGACATACATAGCACGTATCCCAATAATGTTTCAATTTATTTATTTTATTTATGTTATGGTTATGTTGAAGTTGTGGAATATTGGCAGGTTCTTAGTAAAATGAGTGTGCTAAAGTTGAGAAATATTGACTGGTTGTGTTTTGTTGCATATGCGGTGCTTAACACTAAAAATATTTTCTATGTGTTTTTTGGAGGTGAAATCATCTTGAAAATAGATGATTCTATAACGATTTCTAATGTCTCTTGAAGAGATGAGTTCACCACTAATAGGCGTGGCGCGGTTATACATTGAAATCCTCTCTTAAGAAGATGTTTTCTCAAGTCGTGTATTTAAGAGATGATTTTGTCCTTAGTCCCGTTCGTTGACTCGGATGTTGAGTTAGAGCAAGTTTTAGTGAAATCGTCTCTTGGATAGAGAACGATTTCAACTTGATAAATTAATGAATTCGTTTGTTTTAAAGAGACAACTTCATCCGAGAGTTTTTTTAAGAATTAGTTTTGAGGGAAGCCTAATAGAAAATTTTATTTTCCAAAAAAGATTATTTGGATTTTTTTCTTCAAAAAAATATAAATATTTATTATTTACGCTAAGGCCCTATTCGTTAACAAATTTTATGAGCTTTGATATTAAAGCTATCACATGTCAACTCGCATTTGTTCAACTTAAAAACTATGTCCCACTTGTCCACTATTACCACCTTCATCCCATATTGACCGTCTTGTTTAATTTTTCATACGTTTTTCCACTTTAAAATTAAACGTATATGAGAAAATAATTTTATGAAATTTAGTTCCAATATATAGTTTTCACATAAGGAATATATTGAAAAACTTAGATTTGTAACATGATGATCAATCGTCGTTTCTTAGCTACATGCAACTGTAGCTATTGATAGCTACATCAGGGTAGTTTTGTAATATAGTGGTAGTATCTGATTTGTCTTCGGTGACGCACGCCTCAAGCGAGGGAGTTTTTTTGGTGAAAGTTTCTAGCTTTAATGATTACGCCACCACATTACACACAATCACGCACATTTTTCTTTTAAAAGAACATCACATCATACAACTGACGGGTCAATAGAGAGTTCATACCAACGGTATTTGGAGGACAAATCATTCTTATGTGGACCTATAAATTTTTGAATTTTTTTATAGTTATATCTCAAAGAAATTTTTAAATTTTTTTTTGTATTATCATTTAATCAAGCTTTTAATTAAATATTAGTCATGGATTCATTTTAACAAATTATAGAATTTTGTACTGTTTACATGCATATATTTATGTATAAGTGAGACTTCTAATTCATTATATAAAAATCAAAATATGTCATCTGATTATAATTGTGCACCCCAAAAAAAATCATCTAGTTAATCCAAACAATATATATCAATGACTAATATACCACTTGATTATAAAAATACACTATAAAATGTTAAGTAATGCACTATAATAATAGTGATATGTATGAACAGAATATATGTTGTCTTGTGACGAGTTATTTAGTTGGTTTGTGTGCATACTATTGAACCATTAATTTTTATCATATTATAGTGGTGAGTCATAGTTGAACTTTTAATAAAAAAATTTATGATTTTACTAATTTATATAGTCAACTAATATGATTTTAGGGTGTGTGGGGTCGTTAGACCCTAAACCCGCCACTACAAACCCTAAAAATGCCTTCGACGTGTTTTAGCTTTCCTAGGTGGGTTTTAGGGTGTGGGGGTTAGGGTAATCTATTTGAAGCCGTTCTATATTTTACATTGTAGCAACTAACTCGACATGTTTTTAGGGTTTGTGGTAGTGACCCTATACCCGCCACTGCAAACCTTGTAAATGCATTCGATGTGTTTTAGCTTTCCTAGGGTAGGTTTTAGGGGTGTGGGGTTAGGGTAATCAATTTGGAAGTCGTTCTACTTTACATTGTAGCAACTAATACGACAGGTTTTTAGGGTTTGTGGTAGCAGTTTTAGGGTAGTTAGACCCTAAACCCGCCAGTGCAAATGTAAACCCCAAAAGGCCTAGGAGTTAGGGACGTTACACACCGCGTGTCTATTACCTAACAACACAAGTCTCTAACGCAAACAATTATAAACCTGAAAAATATACTTGCATAAAGTAGAGAATAGTTTACAATATCCCTTAAATCAAATGAAACGTAAATACAAATCGTAGGCCCGAAGGCTATATAATCCCAAAGCGTCTAACGCGTAAAACCAAATAAGTCTAGAAGCAGTCTTAAACGTGAATCATAACTCCATAAAGAGAGAAGGAAGAAGGAGTTCTCCAATTGCTCAATCTGCATAAGTAATTAAAGGGGTGAGCTCAACAACCCAATAAGCAGAAGACTTCCTCAAGGAAGCCTACTCAAAATAGAAGTCAAAAATGCACAAATCAGAGGGAGACATAAGTTACTTTACAATAGACAAATCAGAAGCAGAACAGATTCCAAAGATGAACAGAAAGCCATATCAAAACATGTAGGATCGGGTGGCCAACTCAAACCAACCAAAGGTGTGAGTCTAAGAGTTGGTTTGACTCAATCAGCCTTCGTAAGTGGAAACACTCTGTGATGCAGAGGCACTCAATCGAATTGATTAAACTAAGGGTGCGGAAGACTCTTGCGGTAAATGAAACGAAACGATGTAAAGAGAGAAGGACTCTGTTGAACTCAGCAAGATACAAAAATAAGCTATTTCATTTCCTAGTCAAATAAAACAACTTACAAATGTCCACTAAGTAGAGAGGATCTACTTAGCGGTTTTTCACTCACTCACCCAACACACTTTCTAATCAGATCAATGGTAAGCGTAGCGAAACTAGGATCTTCCTAGGCAGAGTCTATCTAAATGCGCTAACTAACTTGGTACGTATTCTCTCTCTCTTTCTGGCTTACAAAGCGATTCTCTTTCTCTCTCTAAGCTCTGAAACAATCCTCAATGAAAGCACACTTGAAACTGACTATTACACAGCTTATTTATACTATCAATACAGCCCGGTAGGTCGAAGGAGTTAGTTCCGAAAATACCGGAACTAACTTAGTGGGCAACTTCCAACGGCTTTGAGTAGTCTTCTTACTTGAGCCGCGATCTTCGGGTGTTGAGGGAAGACTTCATGACCGTTGTGGCGTTTAAGGCATTCCCGAGTTGACTCCTTATTCGCAACAGCACGGGAGAGTCTGTGAAGTCTTCTTAGTTGTGTGGACTCTATTGAAGCGGCTCACTCTTTGTGTCTGTCTAGGGATGATTGACTCTGTCGAGGTGATAGGCTATCTCTGCAACACTCCGATGTCTCAACAGTTTCCCCCTTGTTGCTGATGATAGCAAACCTCCGTGAATCCCGATGGAGTCAATCCTGAAATAGAAACACAAAGGACTAGGGGAACCGACCCTCAAAGTTCCCCCTTAATAGCAGTAGTAGTAGTTGAGTTCAAAGACTCCATTTAGGTTCCCCCTAAATCGTAGAGGGACTCCAGGCAAGCAAACATTAAATAGGCAGTGTAATAGGCAGGATAGGACGTAGTATATAAAGCAGTTAAAATACTAGACACGGTCCAGCAGTAGAAATCCAAGAGCAGTTTAGAAAACAACAGAGTCACCCGTACACCAGACGGGATTCACCGCTTCCCCCTTTTGCTTTCATCAGAGGGAAGCCCACAGTCACACAGAGTTAGTCAAAATATTCACACACAAACCAGCAAAAAGTGTTTAGAACTTAAAAACAGCCTAAGTCCTAACACTACACACACACACGTCATGGCTAAGGGGTTGGGGTCATGTTGGCTTGGATATCAAGGAGTTGTTCTTGCAAGGCCGCCACAGTCGTCTCTATCCCAGCGAGTCTATCCATCATCCGCGTTTGGCCCTGAATCAACTCTGCCGCCTGCGCAAGAAGTCGGTCCACGTTCTCTAGGAGGGGTGGGAGAGAAGCTTGAGGGTCTGCCTCTTGAGAAGTGGAAGTTCCCGCCGTCGTTGGAGTTGATGGTGGGGGCAGCAGCTTGGATTTGTCGATAGATGTCAGCCGATTCAGATAGCGGAGGTTGATGGTGTCTGCCTCTTCGATGGACTCTGGCGTCGATAGCGCAGTGGTACCTGAAAGAATTGTAGAATCCGAGGCAGCCAGAAAACATACCCTAGGGAGTGTTTCGGGGTGTCGACAGACTGGGCTAAGTGGTGGAGTACAATGGGCCAGATTAATGGAGTGACGATTAATGATGCAGTACATAATGGTGAGGTCCAAGCAGTTGACCATGAGATTTCCTTCTTTTGGGGACAATGTTTTTGATGACAAGTATGTGTAGGAGTTGGTGTAGAATGGAGAGATCGCCACGGGGTATTGGTGAGCCAATCTTTTTCTTGGAGGAGAAAAAACGGTAGATTTTATTTTGTGGGACCCCGGGGATTTCAGGAAGGACTCCTTTCTCATAGAAGGATAGGCCAGTAGCAGGGACTCCAAGAATTTGAGCCAGTTTTTCAAGATTAAAGAAGATTGGTGTGGAATTAACAAAAGATTGGGCTGCACCGTTTCGGATAACCAGATTTTGAAAGAAGTCGACAGACTCTTGGGGATACCACTCCGTTATCTCACAGAAAAGGTGTTTCCACCCTTGAACCTCTAGCATGGTCACTAACTCTCCCAGGTTTGAAGATAGAGCCCATGAGAAATCGAGGAACTTACCCCTGACGATATTCCGTTCTGAGGCAGGGTCCCCGAGCATGTAGCGTTGGTTGAAGGGTTCTATCTTCGCACATCTTCGGTGTGGCTTTGGAGGTTTCTGGTCTCTGGCGGATAGCGCCAGTAGAAGCATCGTGACTGGCCGTGGGCAATTCTTGGACTGGAGACGATTCGCCGGAACCAGAGGAAACTGTTGCGCCTTGACAGAAGAACGGAGAATCCTTTTGGCTGTGGGTCGAGTAGAGGTTTGGGCTTTTCTCTTGCGGGGTTTAGGTTTAGGAGATTTAGGAGGTGTTGCAGATTTTGCGGGAGATGCAGGTGGGGTTGGAGTTGGAGATTTGTTGGGTGGGGCTTGTGGTGGATCAGTGGTTTGGGGTTTGGCAGTAGGGTTTTGATCTTGTGGTGTTGGGGATGGTGGCAGGGTTTGGATTGGGGTGACATCCTCAACATCCGTGTCAAGAATGTCAGTTTTGCGGCGGATGACGGTGTTTGATGAGGGGATGGATCGCGGTGGTGGTGGTGGTGGTGTGGCGGAGTGTGTGGGGGACGATGTAGCAGTGGTTTTAGTGGGAGAGTGAGTGGTGGTGGTGGTGAGGGGAGATGAATTCGGGTTGGCCATGGATTGGAGGTACGCCTGAAGGCGGATGGGATCTTGAAAGATATCGGCCGGGATGTTGATGCCGTTGAGATTGATGCCTGCCATTTGGAAAGTGTAGTACTTGGGTATAGAGGGAATGGAAATGAGAGAGATGGAGTAGACGGGATGGATATAAAGGCTGGAAGTTGCAGAGATGGGTGTGTCAGGTGAGATAAATGCGGCGACGTCAGGGTTTAGCGAGATTAACGGCGAGGATTTAGGCGGGGTGGGTTCGGATAGATGACGTGGGTGGTAGCGCTAGAGTTATAGACATGCTAAGTAATAAAGCACATTTCACAGATTCAAGTGCAAACAAAGACAGACTCGATGAGACATGAGGGAGTACCTGCTGAAGATTGCGGTAGGGGCAAGGAGATGCGACCGCCTAGGTAGACGGAGTCAACCCGATTGCTGATCGCAGTGCTTTGAATCGTGCTGTAGACAGGGGTTTAGTAAAGATATATGCAAGTTGATCTTCTGTGGGCACAAAGTCAAGTTGGATGAGCTTTTTCTCGACACAGTCTTTCAAGAAGTGAAAGCGAATTTCAATATGTTTGGTTCTTGAGTGTTGGACTAGGTTTTCGGATATTTTGATGGTGCTTTTATTGTCACAGTAAATTGGGATTTGTTCTTGGGTGACATAATAGTCTTGAAGTTGTTGTTTCATCCAAAGGAGTTGGGAGCAACAGGCTGCAGCAGAGACATACTCTGCCTCCGCTGTAGAGAGTGCTACGGAGTTCTGCTTTTTGGAGGACCATGAAACAAGGCAAAAATCCAAGAACTGTGCATTACCTGAAGTACTCTTTCGATCTTGGAGGGAGCCAGCCCAATCAAAGTCACTATATCCAGATAAGGTGAAAGTAGGAGATCGTGGATACCATAGATAGAGTGTACTTGTACCTTTTAGATATCTGAAGATATGTTTGACTGCTTTGAGGTGAGACTGCTTTGGGGCTGCTTGGAAGCGAGCGTAGAGGCAGACTGCGTGAAGAATGTCGGGGCGACTGGCAGTAAGGTACAAGAGGGACCCTATCATTCCTCTATATTCTGTGGCATTGACACCGACTCCGTCATCATCAGGATGAAGTTTTGCAGATGTACAACTTGGTGTGGACATACACTTGGCATTTTTGAGGTTGTACTTGTCAAGGAGTTCCTTGATGTACTTTTGCTGGTGGATCTTAATCCCATCCTTCTCCTGTTGAATTTGTAATCCTAGGAAAAACTTGAGCTCACCTAACTCATTCATGGAAAACTCTTGCTTCATTAGGTTAGCAAAATGGTCACAGAGGATGTTACTTGTAGAGCCATAAATGATATCATCAACATAGATCTGTACTAGAAGTAAGTCATGCGATGAGTGAGAATGAATAGTGTTTTATCTACGTTACCTCGAGAGAAACCATTTTGCAATAGATATGTAGACAGTCTTTCATACCAGGCGCGTGGAGCCTGTTTCAGTCCGTAAAGGGCCTTACATAGTTTGTAGACGTAGTCGGGATGGACGGAGTCTGTGAACCCTGGTGGTTGCTCGACGTAGACTTCTCTATCAATGTAGCCATGGAGGAAGGCTGTCTTGACATCCATTTGATATAATTGGAAACCTTTGAATGCAGCAAACGCAATTAACATGTGAATTGCTTCAAGACGAGCTACGGGAGTGAAGGTTTCATCATAGTCAATCCCTTCTTCTTGATTGTAGCCCTGAACGACCAATCGAGCTTTATTCCTGAAAACTTGTCCTGCATCATCAAGTTTATTACGAAAGACCCAACGAGTACCAATTGTTTGTTGATGCGTGGGGCGAGGAACTAACTCCCAGATAGCATGTCGCTGGAGAGAATTGAGTTCCTCCTGCATAGCAGTAACCCAATCACTATCAAGGAGTGCTTCTTTGATATTTCTCGGTTCAGTGCTGGACAGAAAAGCACCAAAGGCACAGAGCCGGGCTGCCCAAAAAATTCCGAAACCGCGGTATCCTACCGAAACCGAAGTGAACCATGTTTTCAGGTTAACCGTACGGTTGTTGTGGTACGGTTAACGAACCGTGTAAATTGACCGGTTTCGGTTTCGGTAACGGTATTGAATTTTCCAGAACGGTTACCGCTCGGTTAACCGTGGTTAACCGATTATATAAACAACCAAAATCTTCAATTTTAATGTTCACCTTATGTAATAATTAATGTTAGCTATTGGGGGAATATGCACAATATTATTTTTTGTCACATGTGTTGATTTGTCACTCATGATTTATGTGAATGATGAATGTTGTACTATAATATTAATGGTATGGGTCTTATCAATAATAAAAAAATACACGGCTATAAGGTTAACCGATAAAACCGAACGAACTAAAGGTTAACGGTCTAAATGGAATGGTAATGGAATCGGATTTTAGAAAAACCGAATTAAACGGTTAACCGAATCCGGTTAACCGATCTAAATGGAATGGTAATGGAATGGATTTTAGAAAACCGAAGACCCGGTTAACCAAATAAGGCGGTTAACCTACCATGGGCAGCTCTACACAGAGGTTTGCATGGCTGGGAGGCGTGTTTGAACACCGGAGTTTGGGTCTGTAATGATGTTTTCAGGAGGGTGGGCTGATTTTTGTTGGAACTGTGACGTGAAGCAGGAGGGGGGTGTGTTTTGTCAGAGGAATCAAAGGTCAAGTTTGAAGGAGGACGGGTGTGTTTACCTTTTACGCATGCTCACAGACAGAGTCTGTGTGAAGTTTGTGTCGGGTAAACCAATCACCAACTCCTTGCTTTTGAGTTTGTTCAACAGTCTGTGATTTGCATGACCAAGTCTGGAGTGCCAACAATGAGTTTTTGGAATGCACGTTGAGACAGACTTGATCGTTGGATTAATGGAGTTTAAGCACATTTTGTAGAGATTTCCTTCTCTACGTCCCACAGCTTTTAATGAACCTGTAGGCTCATCATAAACCTTACAATCCGAAGAGGAGAAAAGTACCAAATTGAATCTATCACAAATTTGAGAAATACTTAGTAAACTATGTTGGAGTCCAGTGACCAGATGGACTCCATCAATTTTAAATTTTGAGGGGTTACCTACGGAGCCAACTCCCACGATTTCACCCAGGTTGTTGTTTCCAAAAGTAACCTTACCTCCTTGGTAGGATGAAAGCGAATTGAATTGATTTGGATCTCCAGTCATGTGACGAGAGCATCCACTGTCCAAGTACCAGCTGTCTCCATTCGCCTTCACCTACAAAAGAACAGATCATTTGTTAGATTTGGGAACCCAGATGTACTTGGGTTCCCTTTTCGAGCCAAATCTTTTCAATTATTCTCGTGCTTCAAGTATCAATCTAACATGTTTGACATTAAACGAAAGATCTTTATTCAATTTATCACATGCACTATCTCTATGTCCAAGACTCCCGCAGTAGCCACAAATTTTAGTTGGTGGAAGATTGATGTATTTCTGTTGTCCTTTCCACTAGGAGTCGAATTTTCCCTTTTCTTGATATCGTTTGGCTCTGTTGTCAGATTTGACATATTCTTTGGGATGTCGAACTTACCCTTGTGCCACTTGGGCGTGGATTGAGTGGATCGAACTCCGAATTGTAGATTTACAATCTGTTGAGAGAGTTGTTCTACTTTGGAGCAAAGATCATCTCGATATTGGCTAATTTCTTTGATCTTGGAGTTGGCCCACTCAGGTAGTTCAGAGGAGGTGACTTGTTTGATAAACTTGACCGGCTTAAGGGAGAGAGCGTGCTCCTTTTTTTTCAGTTTTTGAGTGAGGTTTTTGATAGTGGTGTTCAGGGATATATTTTTGGATTCAGAAGCATTTAGATCATTTTGAAGAGAACAACACTTGTCAGTAAAGATGGTGAGGTCTTGTTTGAGAGAGTCGATCAGGGTGAGAGACTCTTTCTGGTCACCCTGGCTAAATTGAGTTCGCTCTAAGGTATCATGAAGTTCCTTTTGAAGGGAATCAACATGACGCCTTGATTCTTGTAGATCTAACCTGAGAGAACAAGAGATGGTTTTGTGTTCCTCAGCTTCATCTCTTAGGGCATACATAAGACCTTTTGAGATTTCGAGTTCCTCAGATAGCTCGGTTATTTTGCTGGTAAGACTTGCTTTGAGGGAGTTGTTCTCGGAGACAATTTTAGCAATTAAAGTCATAAATCTCATAGGAGAAATACGGTAAAGGTCTGTTTCAAGGTGAGAACGAGTTACCTCATTGTCTGGAATTATGGATTCCGTCGTGTCGTGTGCCATGAGACATACCAGGCCGCTGGACTCTGCGTCTGGATCGTCGGAGTCTGAATCACCCCAACCAACAACTGTCATCAGCGATCTCCCTTGAGATTTTCCATACTGGTTATTGAGTAAGGGACAGTCATTCTTGAAGTGACCTGGTTTATTGCAGTTGAAACAAGTGACAGAATTGAAGACTTGTTTGGAGGTGTTTGAGAACGACCGACTCTGTCGATTAGGTTGGTTACGCATGAATTTTCGGAAGTTCTTGACTATGAAGACAAAGTCTTCCATAGTCTCAGCCTCACTTTCCTCAACAATAATATCCACCAGCTCGGCCTTGGCTTGTCTGATTTGAGTATCAGCGACATAGGCTCCTTCTTGAGTGTACTGAGTCGAATTAACCTGCAAGACTTGGTCATTCAAAGTAGTAATCTTACTAGAAGAAGGAGAAGATGTATTACCACATTTCTTTCGAACATTCTTCTTGTATTTATCTACATATTGTAGATAGGAACCTAGGTCTTGACAACTCCATTTGGATAAATCCTTGCATGATTTGGTGGAGATTACCGTTTCTGCCCATTCTTCTCGGAGACTGTCCAGCAGCTTGTGCAAGACACTCTCTCTATCCGGTAAGATGTTAACTTCCTACATAGTAGTAGTTAGTAAATAGAAACGATCAAGCACTTTTTCCAGGGACTCACCAGGCTTTTGTAGAAAATTTTAATAGTCCATTCGGAGTTCTTGAGCTTTGCATTTCTTGAGTTCAGTGACTCCTTCGTGGGTAGCTTGAAGGAGTGTCCATATCTCATTTGCGGACTTACAGTGATTGACTCTCCTTTGTTCTGGGATGGACAGGCAAGTGTATATTGCACGTGATGCTTGTCGATTCAGCTCGTACCTTTTGCGATCTGCAGCAGTCCATGTTGATCGATCTGGATGGACTGCAAGATCTCCTCCAGTGACTATCTCCCAAAGCTCAGAGTTGACAGACTCAATGTGTTGCTCGATCTCATTTTTCCAATGGTCGTAGTTGGTGGAGGTGAGTCTGGGGTGCTCGAAGTGCATTTTGTTGTTTTGATTGGCGAAGAGATCTACCATTGCTTCGTTGATTGACCGTTAGCCTAAGCAAGGCTCTGATACCACATGTAGGATCGGGTGGCTAACTCAAACCAACCAAAGGTGTGAGTCTAAGAGTTGGTTTGACTCAATCAGCCTTCGTAAGTGAGAAACACTCTGTGATGCAGAGGCACTCAATCGAATTGATTAAACTAAGGGTGCGGAAGACTCTTGCGGTAAATGAAACGAAACGATGTAAAGAGAGAAGGACTCTGTTGAACTCAGCAAGATACACAAATAATCTATTTCATTTCCTGGTCAAATAAAACAACTTACAAATGTCCACTAAGTAGAAAGGATCTACTTAGCGGTTTTTCACTCACTCACCCAACACACTTTCTAATCAAATCAATGGTAAGCGTAGCGAAACTAGGATCTTCCTAGGTAGAGTCTATCTAAATGCGCTAACTAACTTGGTACGTATTCTCTCTCTCTCTCTCTTTCTGGCTTACAAAGCGATTCTCTTTCTCTCTCTAAGCTCTGAAACAATCCTCAATGAAAGCACACTTGAAACTGACTATTACACAGCTTATTTATATTATCAATACAGCCGGTAGGTCGAAGGAGTTAGTTCCGAAAATACCGGAACTAACTTAGTGGGCAACTTCCAACGGCTTTGAGTAGTCTTCTTACTTGAGCCGCGATCTTCGGGTGTTGAGGGAAGACTTCATGACCGTTGTGGCGTTTAAGGCATTCCCGAGTTGACTCCTAATTATTCGCAACAGCACGGGAGAGTTTGTGAAGTCTTCTTTGTTGTGTGGACTCTATTGAAGCGGCTCACTCTTTGTGTCTGTCTAGGGATGATTGACTCTGTCGAGGTGATAGGCTATCTCTGCAACACTCTGATGTCCCAACAGTCGTTAAACCCTAAACCTTCCAGTCTAAACCCTAAAACAAGGCTTCAATGTTTTTAGTTGTCATAGGGTGGTTTTAAGGTGTGTGGTGTGGGTAATCTTATTCTAACTCGTTTAATACTTTATAATGTCACTACTGACTCAGTAGATCTTTAAGGTTTGTGGTAATGACCCTAAAACCCTTCACTACAAACTCTAAAATAAGTCTTCGACACTTTTTAGCTTTCCTAGGGTGGTTTTTAAGGTATGTGGTGTGGGGTAATCTTACTTGAACTCATTTTATGCTTTGTAATGTCGCAATTGACTCGGTATATTTTTAGCTTGGTGTAGAGTAATCTTTTTTAACCTGTTATATACTTTAAAATGTCTTCATTAATACATTCAGGAAAAAAAAGTAATGTTAGAATTTACATAACAAAAAAAAATCAAAATTTTGGGAGTCCAGCGACTAGCCCTGAAGGGAGTCGTTGGGCGGCTACAGGGTCTATGGACGCTGGTCAGCTGCAAGGTCTGACCGCTAGTCATCTGGAAGGCTTGTAGTTTGATGTCGGCTGCTTGTGACTTCAAGAAGTCATTTGGTGACTGTAAATAACAATTTTCTTTATCACTTGAACATTCTGATCCTGCTTCACAAATTTACATGTATAACTAATGTGATAGTGTTGTAGCATTTTTAGGTCTAGAAATTACTCTCACTTTTTAGAACTAATTATTAATCCAGCTCCACTAACTATAACTTATTAATGCTCAAACATTGTAATCTCCTACCAAAGATTCCACAAACACCATCTACAAAGTATCCCTATACGGTACTTGTGAACACCTCACTATCAACCGTGATCCTTACAAATCCTACTCCATGCATATTCATCAGAAATCGACCAAAATACCCTTACAAAATAACTTATGCAACCTTTTTTTTTTATACATTTGTGTGCTACCCTTCATGCTGATTAGATTACTATGGATAGAACAGTTTGTAAAGAAGAAATTTCATAAATTGTCACTATATTTTTGGCTAATTCATGAAATGCCACTAAAAAAGAAAGTCACGAAATATCATTATATTTTTTGAAAAGTCCATGAAATGCCACTATAAATAAAAAAAGACAAAAATACCCCTACTAGTTAACAAAGTACTTTTAAAGTTCATAATATGCCCCTGAGTTTTGAAAATTAACAAAAATATTAAAATACAATAAAAATATAACAAAAAATTATAAAAAATTAAAAAACTTTATAAAAAAAAAAAATAAAAAGAAAAAATAAATATCATAAAATATTAAAAATATAAATATTTCATTTTTTAAAATTTATTCAATACTATAAAAAGAATATTGAGTTCTAAACAAATAATTTATACCAATTTTTCTACCAATCTAGTATCATAATTTATATCAAATAAGTACCATAATTTTTATTATACATTTTTAATTATTATTTGTTATCAATTTAGAATATTTATTTCTTAAAGTGAATAATTTATTTTATATTGCTGATAAAATTTAAAAACAAAAAGTCTAAACATAATAATTTATTTGAGATTGAGCGACTAAGAATATATATATAACTTACAATATTAAATAGTAAAACTTGTTTGAAATATAGAATAAAACGTTTTTAGAATAATAATATGTAACTTATTCTTTCTTTGGTTATCATTACTTGCTCCTAATCAGTTGCATATTATTATTATTCTAAAAACATTTTATTCTACATTTCAAACAAGTTTTACTAATTAATATTGTATGTTATATATATATATATTATTATTCGTTCTATTTCCAATAAATTATTATGTTTAGAAATTTTTATTTTTAAAATTTACCAGCAATACAAAGAAAATTATTTCCTTTGAAGAAATAAATAATCTAAATTGATAGAAAATAATAATTAAAAATTGTGATAAAAATTATGGTACTATATTGGTAGAAAAATTGGTATAAATTATTTGTTTAAAACTCAATATTCTTTTTATGGTATTGAATAAATTTTTAAAAGGTAATATTTATTTTTTTAATATTTAATGACATTTTCATTTTTAAAATTTTTTATAAAATTTGAATTTTTTATATTTATATTTAATTTTTTTGTTAATTTTTGTTAATTTTTAACCACTTAGAGGCATACTGTGAACTTTAAAAATGTTTTGTTAACTAGTAGGGGTATTTTGGTCTTTTTTCATCTATAGTGGTATTTCATGGACTTTTTGAAAAATATAGTGGCATTTTGTGACTTTCTTTTTTTTAGTGGCATTTTATGAATTAGTCAAAAATATAGTGGCATTTCATGAAATTTCCCTATTTTTAAAAGAAAATATCTTAACTATTTCATTTACTTATGTCTTTTTGGGAAGCCAATTAAGCAAAGTTGTTTGAAGTCATCGTCATTATTTCTTGCCTTCACTTTTTTAAAAAAGAAAAAAAATTAACTGGTTACAAAAAAATCAAAAAAGTTATTTCAACAACCCATCACAAGAGACGGGGATGATAAATACAACAACACTTTAATGATCATCAAGATGTCCGCAACAAGATCTAAGGTAAATTATAATTAAAACAGTGAGCAGTCCAGTGGGACAGTCGTCCAACGGCTATAATAGGTGTAGCTGGCCAGCGGCTGCGACAGGGATAGTCGGCCAGCAGCTATGGTTGAGACAGCCGCCCAAGCATTGCGCCTTTTGTAACCTGCATCTTACTACCATAAAATGCATTCTTCGACATTTTAACTGTCATGTGATGGTTTTAAGAGTGTATGATTTATAGGGTAATCTTTTTTCTAACTTGTTATAATGCCACTGCTAACTCGACATATTTTTAGGGTTTGTGGTTTAGGGTCATTAGACTCTAACCCTTCACTACATATCCTAAAATAAGCCTTCGATGTTTTAACTCTCATAGAGTGGTTTTTAAGGTGTGTGGTATATGATAATCTTTTTTAACTCGTTCAATACTTTATAATGTCGCCATTGATTCATCGGATTTTTAAGGTGTGTGACTTAGGGTTTAACGTCTCCACCACAAACCCTAAAATAAACCTTCGACGTTTTAACTCTCCTATGGTGGTTTTAGGGTGAGGTATAGGGTTATCTTTTTTAACTCGTTCAATACTTTATAACTCGCCTATGACTCGATAGATTTTTAGGGATTGTAGTTTGGAAGGTTTATGGTCATTAGATTGTAAACCCTTCATTACAATCCTTTAAATAATTCTTCGACGTTTTAACTCTCATAAGGTGGTTTTTAGGGGGTGTGGTACTAGGTAATCTTTTTTTAAATTTGTTCTATACTTTATAATGACTCGGCAGATTTTTGTGGTTTATGGTTTAGGGTCATTACAATTCTAAAATAGCCTTCGACGTTTTGACTATTCTAGGGTTATTTTAGGGTGTATGGTATAGGGTAATCTTTTTTTTTAACTCATTTCATACTTTATAACATCTCCACTGGCTTGATAGATATTTAAGGTTTGTGGTATAGGGTTGTAGGCTGATATATTAAGAAAAGAAAAGCAATGTTAGATAACTTTAAAAAATTCTAAACATGGACCTCCAGCGCTTGACCCTGAACAGTGCCACTGGGCGGTTGTATAGGGTGTAGCCGCTTGCCAATTGTGGTGGGTGCCCAAGATGCCCAACGGCAATTAGGCTTGTAGCCTGTTGTCGGTTGTCTCCTATGCATTTATTTTTTCTTTTCTAGTTTTGACAAAATTTACATTTTTATAGATAAATGGTTACAAATTATAAAATTGTAAAAAGCTTACAATTATTTTATAAAAAATGAATTTATGAAAAAAATTGGTGACTACCAAATAACCATTCTCTAAAATAGTGATAATTTCTCCTTTCTAGCATGTTCACCCTCTTATCTTTGAGGATGCCTCCCTCTTATCTTTCTGATTATTATTTGAACAAAGGTGTATACACAATCTTTCCATCATAAAAGATGAAGAATAAAGGTGCATACAAAATCTATCCCTATTTTCTTAAAAAAAAAATCTCCCTATTCAGGTATATGTCCATTTCACAGTTCTTGATCTTAGATGTTACCGCAAACTATCCCTCAGAGCGGATAACGCTCTTTTCTTTTCAGATTCGCGAAACAAGTAGAGTGGACCTCATAGCGACCAGATATTCCAAGTCGATTGTGGCGTCAAGTCATATCTATCTTCTTCTTCCTCGGTCTACCAACTCACTCTAACCTGCGCTTTTCATAACTCACGCGTTTCCCTCCTCCGTTCTCGCTCTCCCTTGTTACTGGCTGGGAGCCTGCCGTTAGATATAATTCGAACTATGAGCGTATTAAGCATCTAGCGGAGGGGTTTTTTTTTGCTTGCACATCACTTCTTCAGTGAATACCAATCCTTTCCAGCACACACGATTCCCTCCCGATTGTTCGATTTCTTTCTTTGGGATTGCTCTCCAACCCGTCCTGGTCCTCTTTCTCTCCCGGTCTCTTTCTAATTATTGCGTTGACCGAAACAAGAAAAGGCGGTAAGCAAGTGGAGGAGTCTGATGTGCCCGGTAGCAGTCCATGGCTTCCTCTTTGGCACACCTACGGTCTGGCCTTGCGACAACTTCTTTTCGCGATTCTAAGGTGAATTTGTCCTTGCGCTTTTTTAATTTCATTTTGGTTGACCTTCGAATTCTTGATTTGAATATGAGCCTGTTAATTTTACGCGAAAGTTCATGTTTCTTGTGCCGGAGCTTGTTAGGACTGTGGATTCTATTTGGAAGTTCATGTTTCTTAGGAGCAAATTTTTTTATACTATGTGCTGCTCTTATGTGTGGTTTGTCCTTTCTAGTTTTAAAGAATTGAGAATCTGACTGATCTTGAACTCTGTAATACTTTAGTTGAAAGATTTAGCATTTGGATTATGTGATTATACTGAAGAACCTTCTGAGGACTTTATATGGTTCTTTTGATGAAGAAGAGGAAAGATGTGTGTGTGGTGTCCCAATTTCAGCTTGTCGCTGGAAAGCTTCCATCCTTTTGCGTGGCTGGCATTCAGTTGATCTGATTGTGGCATTGTGCACTGAGAAATCGTTGAAGTATTAAAATCGTAATGTTTTTGTTTCAGAGATAACTTTTGCTTGACGCTATTGCCTCATGATGTTCCCTTTTCTTTCTGAATTGATCTGCTTCTTGCATAGTGCTTGTACCTTAAAGTCCAAGGCCTGCTGTTTGTGGCTACAACCTAAAAAAAACATTGCATGGAATTCATGAATATACTCGACCTGGTTTAAGTGCATCTTTACGTTTTTTGTATCTTTCTCTTTTTGGATCTGTCTCTAAAAATGTAATAATCTTTTTCACTTCTATTTCAGTTCTTCTCTATTGGCCTGAATGGCAGGGATAAGAGATCACCTATCGTTACTTCCTTGACGAAAAAGAGGTGTGGCATCCAGATTATCACTTCTGTAATAGGAAGCAGATCAAGAATAAATGCCAATGGAGCATCTGAATCTGCTAGACCCCTTCTGGAGAGACTGTTTGAGCAGACGCAGAAACTGGAAGAGCAAATGATCGGAAACTCTCACCTTGCAGATGATGTTGGTTCGGTATTTGATCTCACTACCCTCGAGTCTGATCTCCTTGCTGCATTGGAAGCATTGAAAAAGAAGGAAGAAGATCTTGATGAAGCTGAGAATGCTGTGCTATTAGAGCTAGCTGAACTCAACCGTGCCAAGGAAGAGTTTGAGCGGCGAGCACAGTCCATTTCTCTAGCTTCTTCAAAGATGGGAAAGCTAGAAGAAGAAACAAGGCTCGCTAGTCTTAAGCTTACATCCCAGGCAAAGGAAATTGAAGATCTCAGGGTACAGGCGAAGGACAGGAACCAAGAGATTGTGTCTTTACAGTCCATTCTGCTGTCTAAAGAAGAAGAACTAGATAAGGTAAGAAATGATTTGACAAGGAAAAGTGAAGAGCTGTCCATGGCGGAGAGTGAACTGAAACTCAAGGCTCAGCTCTTGATTGACGCCCAAGAAATTGTAAACAGGCAGGAATCTGAAATCCTTGAATTACAAACTATGCTCTGTCAAAAAGAAAACGATCTCGAGGTTGCTGTGGAACAGTGTAGGCTTGAAAATGAGAAAGTAAAGGCCGCAGAGGCCGCATTGTCAAAGCAGACTATGGACTGGTTATTAGCCCAGGAAGAACTGAAGAAACTTGGAGAGCAAACCTCCAGGCATATGGATGAAAGCAATTCCACCATGGAAGAGTTTCTGCAAGTAAAAAGACTTCTCAGTGATGTCAGATCTGAGTTAGTGTCTTCCCAGCAGTCATTATCCTTATCTAGGCAGAAAATGGAGCAGCGGGAGATGCTGATTGATAAGCTACTTGAAGAAGTTGAAGAACAAAAAAATAGTATAGTGTCTTACATGGATAGCTTGAAAGATGCACATAAAGAACTAGAAAACGAGAAATTGAAGCATAAGGTGGCAGAGTCTCGGAACAAGGAACTTGAGCAGCAGTTGTTGCTGGAAAGGGCACAGGTAGACAACTTACAAGATGAACTGTACATAGAGAAAACCTCTTTTGAAGAGGCAAACAAGGAAATTTTACTTCTTCGACAACAAATTCAGATGAAGGAAACTGAACTTGACGAGACACAAAATCTTCTGGAACGAACGAATAAAGAGTCGACCGATGCTAAAATGGAAATCCAACTCCTGAAATTGGAAATGACTTCTCTCCAGCATGCCCTGAAAGAGAAGAATTCTGAAGTCCACACTGCAAGATTGAGGTTGGAGGAAGTGAATGTGGAGGTTGCAGATTTAAAAACAATCTTGAAGAGTAAAGAAGACCAACTTATCCAGGTCACTACTCTTCTGAGAGAAAAAGAAGACCATGCTCAAGCAATGGAGTCTGAATTGAACTTGACAATGCTCAAGTGCAATGAGGCTGAACGTGTGGTTGAAAGAATTCTCAATCTCACCAATGAGCTGGTGGTTGCTGTGAAGGAAGATGATTGTTCCTCCAAATTAGGTGAATACGTTGCCCTAGGATCCAACGTACAACATATCTCAGAAGAGCCTGCTGATGGTTACAGGTGGGATAAGCGTCAGCTTGAGGCTGAGCTAAAGCTTACTAGAGAGAACCTGAAGACAAAGGAACTTGACGTTTTGGCCATGAAGAGGTCTCTAGAAAACAAAGAGGAGGAGCTAATTACAGTTCTTAAAAAGGTGGAGGAGAAAGATGAAGACCTGAAAACGGTGAAGGAAGAAGCGCACAGAGATGCTGTTGAGTTGAAGAATCTATATGCTAAGGCTCAAGAGAGAATAAGCGGGAAAACTGTTGCTAACTTGGCAATTGAGAAGCACCAACTGGAAGCTGCTCAGCTAGAGGTGGAAGCTGCAACAAGTGCATTAGACAAACTTACCATTATGAGCCGGGAGCTTGTGAATCAAGCTGCCTCAGGTGCTGATGAAGCTGATTATTTCAGTGACATCTCTTCTGAGCTTGGTTCCTCCTGTCTTTGGACGAACGTGGAGGAAAATAATGGTAAAGGGTCTTTGATAGAACTTTTGGATGAAGTGACCCATCTAACTCTTTTGACCCAGCGGTTGGTCCAAGAAGCAGGTATCCGCTGATCCTATCCTACTTTGTGCAGGGTAATTGTATTGAAACCACAAAATGAACATCAGAAAGGGTAGGGCTTTAGGTTTTCTCTCCTCTCCTCGTGGCTTCCTCTCCTGAAGTAATTTGTTCAATTGTAAATACCACTGATCTTGGGTACAGCAAGGAACTGTTGGGTCTTACCATTTATTGGTTCCATTGTTATTGGTGTTTGTTACTATCTTGAGCTTCTTTGGTTGGTTGTATATAGGCCTGATCATTCAATTGTCTTGTACCTTTGCTGTCTGGTGTTAATGATTGATGTTGCAATATTTGTTTAGATCGAGTAGTATTGTATTCATAAATACACGCCGGGAGCCTCTTGCAACGACTGTTTATTGTAATTCTAATCGGAATGAAACTTTTAGAATCAAAGTTTGTTAAATGCGCCCAAAGTACTCGTGCTTGTTAATCCTAAAATTAGTGAGGATGCGCCTGAAAGGGTTTCAAGGGCTTGGGTTTCTTCTATAATGGATCTAATCAGTATGCTTGTATCTCATTCTCATATAAGCAAGTTGCCCTCTTTGGGCCTTCTTCAGCTTCATTTACTTGGCTGTTACCATCCTTAGTAAAAGAAAAATACAAGGGTGTTTACACCATCCTCATTCTATTAAATGAAACATCAGAAGCGTTTCATGTGACGGCCAGTGTAAGATCATACAATTTTCAGAGCTGACATGCCATCCAGAAACCGCTTCTTTTCATCATCTATTATTATCAGATCAGATTTTCATGAAGAATCCATAATTCAAGCACCCAGAGATGCGCACAGTATAAATACCTTGTTGATAGAACGTACACTTAAATATTTACATCACAACGGCCTGAGCCAGTACCAAACATGCAAATCATCCACAACTGAAAAATCGGCAGATTTTACTCGAAAGCAAATTAACGGTCTTGTAAAGTGCTGTACAAACTAATTACATATCAGAAGTTCCACTTAGGATAAAGAGGTGAACAGAGCCTACCTATTTATATCACCCATCTGACTGTAACTGTCTACTTTTAGGCCAAGTTAAGTAGACAAATTTCACGCACATTCATAGCATCTTCGAACTCCCGCACTTACCACCAAGTCTCGGTAGTGGTTTGGACAGAAGTGGAAGGAGTAGAAGAATACCCTGAAACCAAAGTTCATGGATTCGACTCCGATCCACTATCATAATTAATAATAAAAGATACTAGCGCTTACCCTGAACCATACTCATCACTGATGAAGCAAGGCACGAGGCGTTGCTGTCGTTGCTACCAGTACTACCACCAATTTGATACGCCCCCACATCCTTGGATGACACGGCATTACCGTCAGCATTACAGCCACCATCTGTCACCGGACGACCACTTTTAGATCTCCTGACCTTCCTCCCAACAAAGAGTCCAAGCTTCACAGCAGTAAAAAGTCCCAGTGCAATGACTAATGGCCTAACGGCCCAGTGGAAATTCTCAACATGTTGATACTTCTTCACAATCCCAGGACTTGTGTTGAAGGAGACTAATTCCACTTCAGCCGGATCAGCAAGAAACTGTCTTTGTTTCTCCCCAAAAGCAAGGCGCCCAGGGAACTTCACAACAAGGCACCCATTTGGCAATATGCGAGAAATCCTACCAGTGGCCCAGGCTCCTTTCCGTTTCCATTCCCTCTTCTGAGGCCAATCAAATCGAGGGCTGAAAATACTCGGCTTCAGCCTGACGAACTGGCCAACATAACATGGTTCCGCCATGTGTAGATCAGAAGATTTCCCCTTCCACAAGGTTTCCAGACCAATGAACCCCACCATTGCAGTTGTTCCACTCCGGTCTATTGAGTGGAGGATGCCAACAGGAGAATGACGATTCTGATTCCTTTGCTCTTCCTTTAGACGGACCCAATCCCCTGCAGAGAATCCAGAAGTTACTCGCTCTAGCGAGGACTTGTGCACCCGTAGCGGGTTGTGGATCCCATGGACCTTCACGAGGACATGATCAGACTGGCTGTCGCCGTCTTCAAACCCCACAATTTTTCCTTCTGGTATAACCATGTTCTTGGGTCTGCATTCATTGGGAGATGCCTTCAGGGACCGAACTATGTCGCCTTCCTGGAGATGATCCTTGTGAAGATACCACTCTGTGTAGCCACCACCGCCGCGAGCTGGTCTGGTGGTAGTCATAGTGTTATCTGGCACAAGTGCTGCTTCCTGGCTTGCAGCTTCCTCCTGAGCGCTGTACAATTGTTTGAGAGTTGAGGGTAAGTGTAAGAGCAGAGCAGAGTATCGCATCAAGAAAGTCCGAGAAAACTACTAACATAGTGATTCTACTAGGACAATAGTTGTCCATAGGTTAAACAGATAAGCAGATTGTTGATTCATGTTGAATTGAGTCATTTTTTATACAGTCCATCCACACAATCAAATCTTATGTATTGCAAGCTTGATACAGAACTTAAAATGAAACCAAAACCATGCTACTTTTGAAACGGCTCAAGAAAGTAACAGCAACAGTAGAGATTTACCTTAGGAATGCCTTTATGATATCTTTCATTAGAGGACGGTTGCGAAAATCATATTCGAAACAACCAGAAAGCACATTGCTCAGTGTAGTAGGGAGTCCTCCAGGAACTTGTGGCCTTTCTTGATTGACCACAACGGAGAGATAAATTTCCTGAGCAGATTTCCCAGACCAAGGTTGCGAACCAGTCAACATTTCCAAGATTGAGCATCCATAACCCCAAGAATCAGCCTCAAATGATATTGGACCCCTCACTTCGGGCTCCCACTGCTCCGGAGCCATGTAATTTGGAGTGCCAAACCGATACGTCATATTGAAGTCCAACAAAGGACTTCCAAGCACAAGAAAAGGAACCCCGGCATCTCCTCCAAGAATCGGTTGGTTATTTTCATCTAGAAGGAAGTTAGATGGCTTGAGGTTGAGTACAAGATACCCTATTGAGTGCACTTCTGTAATTGCTCGAGCCAAGCTGATACCATATCTGCATAAATACAAAAGAAGATGACGAGTCATTCAAATTATTCTTATGTTGTTCCCTGGTTTAAGGTAGAGGTGACGCTCCACTCACTACAAAGGATACTAACAGTACTTAGCATAATTACCTCAAAACAACAGGCAATGGAAGTTTCCCTCCTTTCAGTTTAGCCATTTTATCCCCAACTGAGCCATCATAAAACTTCATAATGATGCTGACCTAAACATAGTAGATCAGGTCACCTTTTAGATGGAGGAAAAGGTTGAAACACTGAGGAAGTATATACAAATCTGCAAGTAATTGATACACACTTGAAGGTGCAAAATAGTACTACTCTTACCTTTCCATTAATGACCGAAAAACCAAGCAATCGACAAACACCACTCATCGACTCAAACTTGGTGAAGACATCACTCAACTTGTCCAAAATGATCTTCATAGATTCTTCCTTCATAGAATTCAGCATCTTGATAGCCACTTCATGATACTCATCATAGTCTTCAGTTGAGTGATGATGTGTTGCGAGCCACACATCACCGAAAGGCCCCCTACCAATCCTGTGCCTTAGTTTCAGTGATGGAGGGTCAATCCAAGGGGTTGTTTCATTTGGAGTGGCCACAACAGTCCTCATCTCATCAGGATTGCCCTCATAGAGCACAAACTCAAAAGGGTGGGATTTAGCAGGCATTGCTTCACCTGACATTATTTCTTGAAAGCAAAAGGTGGAAATAATTATTTCGTAACAAATTTTTGTAGATAGTCATTTAGTAAAAAAAAACTATCTACACAGAAGAACTTCTGCACTTAAGATTACAATTAAATAACCAGCATGATGAAAAAATAATAATTGAGGACTTTTTTTTGTTACACTTGACAATTCAAGCAGACGTTGGGGTTGGGCACACCTGATGCACCATGAACACTGGCAGATTCCAAAGTAAAACAAGATGTAAAACATTTCAATATCTCATTTAGCCAACCTCTGCAAAAATTTGAGTTGAGAAAAAATATTGAATTTAGCAGCCCAGGCGAGGCCCAACTATTTCACTTTTGGAACAAACAGAAATCAAGTTCCAAGGCCAATTAGGGAATTGAAACAGCCAAACAAGAGACCTTAGATTCCCAGCACAATATTCAATTATAGGTTGATTCACCAATCCTATATATTACCAATATATCTGTCTAATCGAAGACAATTTTACAAAATCACATAGCACTAACGGATATTTTCACCACCATAGCCAGCTCACCCGTAGAAGGAAATAATAGGAAGAAAACCATAATGATAACCACACCCAAAAGCTAGATATCGACAGACCAGTTAAAACTAATTGCAACTGGCATAAATAACCGGTGAGACAAGAAACATAAGACAAACATGGAAACAGAAAGTTGTAATTATAGCAAAAGTCCACAAATCATAAATTCTTGTTCTAGAATACAAAGCGACAGAAAAAAGCTCACCAGATGAACAGTATGTAGAGGCTTCAAAATCGAGAGGGACTGAAAAAAAGGGGAGATCAAACAGCTGAAGAAAATTTCAGCAGTGGACAAATTCTAAGTCTCAAAACCAAGAAACGCTATACAAGCAAAACCCATGGGTGATGGATGTAGTTGGGGGCGCAAAATGCTCAGAGAGTTGTAGTTGCCGGAAGGGGATAATTAAATACTAATAACGCCACGGAGAGAGACGTAAACCAGAAGGGAAGAAGAAAAAGCAGGGAAGTGGGAAAAATCACGAGAGAATGATATGAACTAGAAACTTTAATTCGGTTCTGGAATGTGTTGCAAAAAGAAACAAAAAAAGAAAAACGATGGAAAATTACAGGGAAATGATGACCATAACTTGTGGGAAATACCACAAAGAGGGTCCAGAGAAATAAAATGGGAACGGTTACTATCCAGCAGTTATTTGCAGTTGTATATTGATTTTTCTTAAAAATTAATCAGAATTTTTTTTGGAAAACTCAAGAAGTACAAAATAATACTTCCAATTTAAAATATAACTACTTTAGTTTTTTTATATTAGTAAAGTATAACATTTACATATTGGATTTAGATTAATTAGTAACTTTTTTAAGTATACTAATACAAATTAAGAAGTATTCTTTATATTTAGTCAATTTGGTCTTATCGAAATGTTTAATATTTTTATCACAAGAATTTTCTTTTGTTATAGTTTAGCACAAACTAGGCGGCTAGCATAAAGAAATTGGCCATATTGGCATATTGTGCGAACCGATTATTTGATAACATAGCAACTAAGAGAAAGAAAATAAAAAATAATAAATTTAAACAGCTATAATATAATATGTGAAAATATAATTTCTAAAAAATATTGTACAATAATTTATCTCAATTCAAAATTTTCAAAATAATACAAATCACTTATATGTTTTGACAAAGTTAATTATATATTTATATATGTGTATATTTGTATGTATAACAAGTCTAAAAATTCATCATGAATTAAAATATAAGATACTACAATAATACTACACCATAAAATAATAATAATTTATCAATTAATTTTAGAGCTTTTAATTTATCAATTAGTTGAGAGGTATAATGTGACATAATAATAAAGATTTTTTCAGAAAATTGAGATATATGTCTTGTGGTGAATAAGTGTTACATATTTAATCATTTAATTTTTTCAACTCTGTTGTTTTAAATAAAAAGTTTTGTCATTTTGTGAGTCATCTTTTAAATTTTATAGTCAACTAATATAGTTGTTTGGTGAATAATAATATTGTAAGGAGTTCAAAGTAAAATTATTATATATTTATCAAAATATATTAACAACTGATCTTCAAAATAACTTAAATTTAAACAAATAATGGTACAATATTATGTTATTTTAACTTATATATTAAAGTATAGATTTTTCAATTTTAATTATTTCTAAAGTATTACATAAGTGATCACATAAATAGTCTCACACACTTAAAAATTTCCTACCAGTATAGCGTTTATTAAATTATTGTTGTCTAGAAATCTAAAATAAATTTGTTTTACTAATTAAGAAGTATTAGTCATTGTTAATGTTGTAATATAAACTAAAGTTATAAAACAGAAATACTCTTCCAGTAAACAAAATTATTTAATCTATATTTAAATAACTAAAAGTATCATAAACCAAAATATACGAACTTGTATGTGTAATTGTGTTTCAAATACGCACGGTAAGAATTTAAAAAGTAAAACTTTACACTCTTATTTACAAATTCATATGAGACCTTTAACAATTATACAAGATTTATTTCTCTGACATCTTTCTCGAAGTTGTATCTAATGTCAAATCCAAATGAAAATCTAGATCAAAATTCAGATTACAATTATGCAAACAAGATGTACAATGGGCACAAGGTATTTTTGATACTTTTGAAAAATATTGTTGAATATGTCTTGAATCCGTTATGTTACATTTAGTATGACTAGTCAAACGGTGGTCTCCACAAGGAGCATTTTGTAAATCTTCTAAGTTTATATTTCAAACTCACGTAGGCCCGTTCATTTTAGGTTGAAATAGGATAAAAACATGGAAAACTATCAACATACTTGAAACGAGCACATTGGCACGAGGGGTGTTGGGAGCGTCGAACGCGCGCTAGGCGTTGTGAGCGCCAGACGCTGATGAGGGGGTGCGCGCTTCGGGGGCACGCGTCAGACGCGGGCTATAGTGAGCCAGTGTTGGGCGCCAGGTAAACCGGCTGGTTCGGTCTGGTCTAGTTTGCTTGGTTTTGTCTATGTTTGTCCGTTTTTTGTCCACTTTTGTTTGTTTTTTGTCCGGTATAATTGATTTTGACCATTTTTACCCGATTTTACTTTGTTTGTCTAATTTTGATCTCTTTTTCTGTTTTTATCTGGTTTTAGATTTTGCTCATAATTTATAACTTTGAGGTCTATATTATACTACCTCCGTCCCGTCACAAGTGTCCCATTTATTTTTTGGCATGTTTTTCCACTTCAATATTTAATATATAAGATAAAATAATTTTTAAAAAATAATTTTTATAACATATAGTTTTTCACATAAGGATTCCATTATAAAAATATATTATCTTACATGTTAAATATTAAAGTCAAACGACCCATCCAAATAGTGAAGTGACAATCAACTTGGGACGGAGGGAGTAATTTTTATATTTATTTGTAAGAAGGACAAAAAGATTATCTCTCAACCGTGGAAGCCAAATGCACGTACCAACCCTCGATATATTCCAATTTTATAACGAAAATTGAAATAACTTATAATTTTAATAAAGTGAGTAATAATTATAATTGATACTATAAATAGATCAAACAACATGACAGAAACGGACAGTGAGACCGGCAAACGTAGGGAGGCTAGCTCAAGATTTTCCCCTAATACAATCATGTATCATACTATCCAGTAACTATACTGTAATGTAATTGCAATACAGTTAACAGGTCAAATTATGTCCAATACCTCTTAGATATCATTAATCATATGTAGCTATCTTGAACTATATTTGTTATGGTATAGTTTGAATAAAGTAAACGTACAAGTTTTGTAAGTTTATCATACAGTTTAAAAAAATTAATATTGATATCTAATACAATTTCAACAATATCAGAATTTAATCTATATCTTTGTATATACATCCGTATAGTTTTTATATACTAACAATACATATTTTATAGAACAAAAATACATGTATGTAGCCATCTAGAACTATATTAAAATGTGGCCAGTAAATTATTTTAAAGTTCTACAGAACATATTCATAACTAATTTTAAAAACGACAACTGCCTAAATAATCGCTCCACTAGTATTTTGATGCCAAATATTTTGGGGTGTTTTATGGTTTTTAGTTGACGTAGTAATCATAAAAAATATACAATCTGTTTTTCATAATTTACAATCATAAATGTAATGAATTTTTTTAAAATCACAGTCTTAAAAAAATTGTATTTTTTAAAAGTTTAATTTTGAATTTAAAAAATATTATTGTTACAAATATTTATTATTTACTTTAGGGAAAATTTACAATATGCTATTATTTGAGTTTATAATTCACGATATACACCTTTTTGGAAAGTGTCCTTAATATGCCACGATTTGAGTTTGAAATTCATAAAATCCCACTGTCCGATACGGACATTAAATTCACCGGTAACCCTCTATGGAAAATGACCAAAATGCCCTTGGTGAAAAGTTCAATTTTCTTTAAAAAAAAGGGAAAATCACGATATACCCCTGTTTTCTTTCGTAATTCACAATATACCCCTGTGTTTTTGTAATACAACTTTAAACATGCTTAAATGTTATCAAAAATTGATGAAACTTTACATGGACGATGCTAAAGTGTTATATTTTGGTCCAATTCCAAATTTGAAGTTTTTTAAGCTCACATGTGACCTGTGGGACCCAATGAACATGTGGCATATTCATTGGGTCCCACAGGTCACATGTGAGCTTAAAAAACTTCATATTTGATATTGGACAAAATATAACACTTTAGCATCGTCCATGTAAACTTTCATCAATTTTGGACAACATTTAAGCATGTTTAAAGTTGAATTACGAAAAACACAGGGGTATATTGTGAATTACGAAAGAAAACAGGGGTATATCGTGAATTTTCCCTAAAAAAAATTAGTGGCGCTGGCTTGACTGTGCAACAACTATTTTTTTAAACAACTTCAAAAGTACATAAAATACCCTTGTTTGGTTTTATAGTTTACAATATGCCACTATTTAAGTTTTGTAGTTTACAGTATGTCACTACTTGAGTTTTGATGTTCACAAAATACCCTGTTTATCCTGTAGCGGGTAGTTTTGAGTTCAAACGGCTGGTTTGAGTTCATCAACTCTTTTTTGCCTTTATAAAGACCTTATCATATAAATAGAGTACACACACTAAAGCCATGACCTTTTATTTACAAATACAATCAATGAAAAGTTTTAAACGGCTAGTTTGCGAAAGAGGGTAAGGTTTGATGGGGCTCCACATTTGTAATGAATTGTTTAAAACTTTTTATTGTTTGTGGTTGTAAACATGGTCATGGCTCTAGTATAGTGTTTGTACTCTGTTTATATGATAAGGTCTTTATAAAGGCAAAAAAGAGGTGTTGGACTCAAACGAGCCGTTTGAACTCAAAACTAGTCGTTACAGGAAAAACAGAGGCATTTTGTGAACACCAAAACTTAAACAGTGGCATATTGTAAACTACAAAACTTAACAATGGAATATTGTAAACTATAAAACCAAACAAGGGTATTTTGTGTACTATTAAAGTTGTTTTAAAAAATAACCGTTGCACAGTCAAACTAGAGCCATTAATTATTTACTTTTTATCAGGGGCATTTTGGTCATTTTCCAGAGAGGGTTAACGGCGAATTTAACGCCCATAACCTGACAGTGGCATTTTGTGAATTTCAAACTCAAATCATGGCATATTAGGGATAACTTTCCAAAAATGGGTATTTCGTGAATTACAAACTCAAATCGTGGCATATTGTGAATTTTCCCTTTTTAAAAAAATTAAGAGAAAATTCACAATATACCCCTTTTTTCTTTCGTAAGTCACAATATACCCATGTTGGTTTTTGTAATTCATCTTTAAACATGCTTAAATGTTGTCCAAAATTGATGAAACTTTACATGGACAATGCTTAAGTGATATATTTTGGTCCAATATCAAATTTGAAGTTTTTTAAGCTCATATGTGACATGTGCAGGGGCGGAGCCAGAAATAGAAGTTGAGGGAGGCAAAGACAGAATTATAAAAAGTTAGGGGGTCTTTTATTAAATTTTTCTAAAAAAAAATTTTACACTATAATTTTATGTAATTTAACAAAGTTAAGGGGTGTTTTGCTCCCTACAGACCAGTGCTGCCTCCGCCACTGGACATGTGGGACCCAATGAATATGTCATAATTTTCATTGGGTCCCACAGGTCATATGTAAGCTTAAAAAACTTCAAATTGATATTGGACCAAAATATAACACTTTAGCATTTTTCATGTAAAGTTTCATCAATTTTGAACAACATTTAAGCATGTTTAAAGTTGAATTACTAAAACCAACAGGGGTATATTGTGAATTTTCCCAAAAATTAATGGAGCTTTGTTTGACTATACAACGACTATTTTTTTAAAAATAACTTTAAAAGTACACAAAATACCCTTGTTTGGCTTTATAGTTTACACTATGTCATCATTTAAGTTTTGTTGTTTACAGTATGTCACTGTTTTAGTTTTGATGTTCACAAAATGCCCTTGTTTATCCTGTAGCGGCTAGTTTTGAGTTCAAACGGCTAGTTTGAGTCCAACAACTCTTGTTTGCCTTTATAAAGACCTTATCATATAAATAGAGTACAAACACTATACTAAAGTCATAACCATGTTTACAACTATTATCAAAGCAAAAGTTTTAAACAATTCATTACAAATGTGGAGCCCCATCAAACCTTACCCTTTCCCGTAAAGACACTTCGGTTGAAAGGGCGAACTATAACTACTGGCTTGTGATTTCTTCAAGTGGTGGACACCGGTGATGCAGGATCGATACTCTCCCCATCATAGGGAAAGACATCTCAGGGTAAGACCCACCACTTGAAGAAATCACAAGCCCAGCACTTGTAGTACGCCTTTCCAACCGAAGTGCCTTGGTGGGAGAGGGTAAGGTTTGATGGGGCTCCACATTTGTAATGAATTATATAAAACTTTTATTTGATTGAAGTTATAAACATGGTCATAGCTTTAGTATAATGTTTATACTCTGTTTATATGATAAAGTCTTTATAAAGGCAAAAAAGTTATTGGACTCAAACTAGCCATTTGAACTCAATACTAGCTGCTACTGGAAAAACAGGGGCATTTTGTAAACATCAAAACTCAAACAGTGGCATATTGTAAACTACAAAACTTAAAAAATGGCATATTGTAAACTATAAAACCAAACAAGGGGTATTTTGTGTACTTTTAAAGTTGTTTTAAAATATAGTCGTTGCACAGTCAAACCAGTGCCATTATAACTTTTCACCAGGGGTGTTATGGTCATTTCCATAGAGGGTTAATGGTGAATTTAATGTCCATTACCGGACAGTTGCATTTTGTGAATTTCAAACTCAAATTATGGTATATTATGGATAACTTTCCAAAAAGGGGTATATCGTGAATTACAAACTCAAGTCGTTACATATTGTGAATTATCCCAAAAAAATTAACTTTTCGCTACGGACATTTTGGTCATTTTCAGAGAGGGTTAACAACGAATTTAACGTCTATTACCGAACAGTGACATTTTGTGAATTTTAAACTCAAATCATGACATATTAGGGACAACTTTCCAAAAAGGGGTATATCATGAATTACAAACTCCAATCGTGACATATTGTGCATTTTTCCAAAAAATTTTGATAAAAACTTTTTAAAGGGTTAATTTTTTTCATTAAGATAAATAGTCGATATGGATGTCATTTTCTAAATAATTAAATTTTATAAGTTCAAAAGTAGAATATAATTTTTTATTTTTTTATTCATAAGATATAAAACTTTAATATATATATATAAGTTAATAGTCATTTGTAAACGTTTAATGATCTTAAGAGCTCATTCACACAAAAAAAAAACCCACATTTGTTCTTGGACGGACCCATTTGAGATCCACATTCATTTTTTATTCTCTACTTTAATTAATTACTATATTCTGATTTTTTTTAATAAAAATTTACTTAAGGAACCAATGACTCCTTTGATGTTCGAGGTCGTTTGGTTATTGGAATGTAAATTCCAAGAATTTAGTTCTTAGAATACAATTCTTGGAATTAAACATTCTCTTGTTTGGTTGTTAATATCAAAATACTTGGAATTAACTATGTTTTTGTTTCGTTGAAAATTATATTCCTGAAATCCATCTAGATTATTAAACACCATGACCATATTACCCTTTTATTCTTTTGTTTGTTAGAAAATATAATTATTAGAATAAAATTTAGGACAAGAATAACTCAGTTTATTAATCATAATTATATGTATTATATAAAAATACTAAATGCTAAGTTTATGCACACAAGTTGTAATGTTATAAAAACAAATGACAATTGTATAACAAAAAAAGTGTGGAAAATTTTATTTATTGATTAAAATATGATATGCTTATATGCAAATAAACCATAATATGACGTCAACAAAGAACACATGTATAAAGTATAAAACAAAAAAATTGAAGTAAATTAAGTGACTGAGGGAGAGAGAATTATAGTTCCTATAAAAATGGTGCTAATTATGTAAATAATAATCTAAAAATAAATTAACTTTTATTTTAGCACGTAATATGGACGCAACTCCCACAAGAACAAATTTGGAATAGCAATTCCTACCTATTTTAGCGGGAATCAAATTCTCAATGAGTGCCCTCTTTTTTTAAATTTGGATCATTCTCAGAATTAAAATTTCATTAACCAAATATTAACACATCTCAAATTCCAAAAATTCTTATTCTCTGTGTCTGTACCAAATGAACCGTCATACTCTAAGAATCGTCTTCTTGTAGTGATCCTAACCAGTAAACGTAGTAGGCTGTAGGCCACAAGATTTATCCTTAGAAGTGTCAATATCAGAAGCATTTAATCAAAGACGCTAACAACAATTCAGCGAGCATTCTGAATGAAAGCAACTTTAGTAATCGTCCGGCGGGACCTGAAGTATCTTTCTTTTTTATAATTGTGGCTTTACCCTTATTATTAAGAAAGAAAAATTGTCTTATTGCGTTAAAACCTTAACAAAATCTGATAGAAAAAAAACTTATTAAGAAGAAAAGAGTATAGTCGAGATTGAGGCTAACAATTTCTAGAGCAAAAAATTCACAAAAGCAAATAATACACTAACATCAAGTCTAACTTCGGTAGCACATCAATCAACATTTGCATGTTGGTCCGACTGACTAACCTTCTTCATTATTGTCGGGGCTTCCCAGCAAGTAGAGTTCTGAACGCAATTTGTTCCATCACTCAAGATACCTTCAAATTCAACAGCAGTGTGTATCTTCCAAGCAACTTCTAACGTCTCCAAATTGTGCACAAATATATGTGTCATTAGGAAAGAGAAGGTAGATTCGGTAATAATAGGTGGGAATGAAACAGACAGCTAGAGTAAGGACGAAATAAAGTACACGTTTATCGGTTAATGTTGCTTAACTTCGAGTAATACTACGTGCCTTGTGCATACTCAAGTTTTGCACGTGGAGGACATGTGGCAGAATATCTCCCGTAAAGTCTTTTTTTACTTCTCAAACTTCCAGGCTTAAAAGAAGACAAGAAGACAACTCCTGAACTACTGTAATAGTTCACATTTATATTAATGGCATGCTTGGAGCTTCCATCATCTACTGCCATTAACACGAATAAAAACACTGACAACCAGTGAAAGATTTGGGAGAAAATGGAATCCTAAGCTTTTCCACTTTTATGAGAAATAGAGCAGCAGAAAAGACCCAAACCCACCAGAAGGTAACCGCGAAAGTGAAATGATGTGGAGGATGAACTAAAAGATGACAGACAACATGGAGCAACAACAATGCTAACTAATTACATTGATTTCTATAAACACAAATCATATGGGCTAAATCTAAGGATACAAACTGACGACTAATTCTGATGGAAGAAGTGCAAGGCCACTTTACCATGCATCCATGAGGCCCTCCCTGACCAACATTTGTACACAACACCATAGTTGGAGCCAGATGGATGAATTACATTAATGCTTTGCCTATGAAAATTTTAAATAGAAAAGATCAAAAGAGAAATACGAGAGCAATAATACATGAATCCTAAGAAAAAAGAGGCGCCTCATTCTAACCAATATTCAAGTCTCCGGAGTCGGGTTGGCTTCAGGCTGTTGTGGTTGGGACGAGGAAGAGACACCGCCATTCATCTGGGCATCAGGCTGTGGGTTTGATGAGGCTGGGATGGTTGTAGCTCCATTCATCCGGGCACGAGCTTCTGCAAACATCCTCTGTTGCTCCGCCGCTGCTTCTTCCTCTGTCATCTCTGCAACATTTCCCCATTTACCCCCTCCTCCTCCTCCTCCCCTTACACCATCCTGCTAGATAGACAAATCCAAAGCAGATCAGTAGCCATAAATTTTCTTACTGGCGGAATTACCAAACTATTAACAAAGATTAATTACAGTTCAAACACAAACCATCGTTTCCAGTCTGTGCTGTTCATAAGCTGCGTAAACTTCCTCAATGTAATCTCCAAAGCCAAGAACCTAGTAGGAGAAAGAGTAAGTTCACCTTCTGCAATCTAGAGTACAGTTCTGTGTAATTACAGAATTATGATGACATTACACTCATTTCTAAGCAAACCAGGACGATGCAAATCCTCTTTCACTTAAGAATCTGCTATTCTTATCCAACACCTAAAAGATACATTTGGGGAAGCTCCATTTTGTTACATCATTTATCTGTCATTTCAATTTCAAGGTTATATGTTACCTCCTTATTTTCAATCAAAAGCTCGGCTGAATATTCAGGGATTCATTTCACGATAACAATTGTCCCCCAGCATCAAAAACCAAGATTTTATGTTAGTACCCCAATAAGGATCCAAGACCAGCTACAGAATTTGTTAGAAAAAAAAAAAAAGACAGCACATGACTACTTTAAAGTCAATAATAGCTAAATAAGAAACAGTGGATCAACAAATCACTCTTACCTCTAAGGCCTTAAGGACATGCTCAGGCGCAATTGTTCGTTTGTCTTCTCTATTGCAAACTTCATTTGATTCGGATGATACAAGATTTATAAACTCTGCAGGCAGAAGACACAATTAGTAAGATATATAGCAAAGACCAATCAATCATTTACAGTTTCAGTCAACTGCCCATTTGGCCAGATAGGAAAAGATATATAGCAAAGCACATATAGACATACCAACACAACATTCAATAATAAGATCTTGGCAATCTCTAGCAACACGAACATCAGCAGGCAGCATCTCCTTTATTATTTTCGTCATAGTTGCTGATATGAGAGGAAAATCACAGAGCAATATGTGAGACCAAAATAAGATATATATTGCAACCAACACAACCAACAATTTGGTGTAGATGAAGGACTATATATGCTATGCGAAAGATTAGGAAAAGCACTTATAAGTCATTTGGATCACACAGAAAAAACAGGCACTTATAAGTCCATCAGCACTCCTTCCTAACAAAAATGTATACATATTTCAATCTGTGTCAACTATTATACAGTGAGTCAGATGCATACAATCAATTTTAGCCATGATATACTTCAAACTGATTTAGAGTATGAACTATGTAATTCTTAACTCAGTCACATATAGCATGAAGCCTAATTTTCTGATGTCAAGTTGAGCATTCTCTATGTCCACCAAGCACATCCTCATTTCTATCATATAAATGTTGATGTCCAAACAAAACAGACCACTAGCAGGATTACATGCCCATTAGCACTTTGAAATACCACCACCGTTCAACATCATTATAATGCAAAAAGAACATCAACTTAGAACAAAGCAGAATTCCCAAACTTTTGAAGCCAACCTAGGACTGTACACGAGAAATGAAAAAACCCACATCATTGGTGACACTAAAAGAATAAATATTACCAACCCTAAACCAAGAAGTTAGCAATAACATAAGAAATATAAAAAGGCGCACCTTTAGGAAGTGAAGCATCCTCTTTTGACTTTCCAACTATATCCATTGGGTCCATCATGTAAACTTCAAATCAGAACTGCAAAGGAGCAGAGAATAACAATCTAATCAACTACAAGATTCCTGATATTCTAATTATTGAAAGCAACTGATTATGCTACAACCACGGAAGCTAAATAGAAAGTAATCATCCTCCTCTAAAGAGTATCGTGCTCTAGAGTGTGGAAGCCATATCAACGTGACAACCCAGTGATGATCCGGGATTCTGAAAGCTAACCACATCACTACCATCCTACAACAAACAAATAGTTTGCAAGCGATAACACAATACTAGAAAATCCAATTTATTTGTCAAATGTGGGTCGCCAGATAAGTTGTTTTCCACACTGAGCAAAAAGGGAGCCAGAGATCCATACTTTTCAGCAGATCAACAAGAAGATGAAGACACCAAGGACGAGGAACTATTATCAGCCATAAACCTTAAAAAAAAAAATAAGATAAGAAAAATATGCCTAAACCATGCAGCTATTCTTCGCTCAGACTACACACCTGGTTTAATTTTTTCCAACGTACTACTTCCATTATCAAAATAACTACCAATCTCACCTCAGAAAGACTCGATCCATATACGTAACAAACTTGGAATAAACCGCTATCAACAAAATTTTATATCCTTCGGATTGAAGAAATCAAAGACTCGAAGCTTCCCATCTCTCTGTCACCACCATTGCACGATCATCCCAAAGCTAACCTGACCCCTCCACACTCAACGAACAAAAAAAAAATCTTAACCCTAGACTCGACCAATAAACCCTAGTTCGGTATCAACAAAAAGCCTAATGGATAAACCCTAACCTATTCGCCATAAATTCTCCACGGAGCATCCTCAAATAAGTCTGGAAGACTTCAATTGAAAACAGGACTATATTTTGCGAACCAAGCCCTCGATGAACCAAGTCATCGAAAGGGTAGAAGTGATCACCCGACCAGACTTGACCAAAGATCACACATAACAAATTCCTTTCCGACTCAGATCTGAAGTCAGAACTCACCTCGATGTATCCCAGCGAGGAGTCGGCTATGCAAGTTACGTAAAGAGGGGCCGGAGTTTGGTCGGGAAGAACACTGAAATGTAGTGACGGTAGAAGGAATTAATTACTCGCCAGAAGAGACAGCAAGAGAAACTGAGGGGAAAGCGGTGGGAGGTGGCGGAGTAAGGCGTCAGTCTGGCGTGGTCGCCGTCGGGAACGGGAGTATATCCGATAACGGACGTCGGGGATGAGTCGCGAAACGCCAATATAGAGGTACGAAACTGTAAGCGAAGGGGGCAACGTAAGCGGGGGGGCGACTACACGCGAAACGATAGGTGGACTTGGGCATTCGTTTTTTTTTTTCCTATACTATAATTTTGTAAGCTTTTCTTTTTATTTATTTTTTTCTTTTTCTATTAATAAATTCTTTCTGCCATAGGTTATAACAAGATATCGTCCATCTGAATGATAAACAAGAAAAAAAAAATTGAAAGACAAAAATTCATGGATTAATGTGACAGCAGCACCTATTTAGAAAAAGTGATGGTACGCGCTTTACTTAGCGTGTCATTTTCTATTTTAAGTAGTACTAAATCACTATTTATAAAATATATTTCGGTCAAAAAATTTTAAAAAGGAATTGGAATTATATAAAATAAAATTAAACTTCATAAAAACTTTTACATCACAAATGGTCTTCACTATTTTCCGCAAGTGAATAAAAATTGCATCTTTTGTGTAATCGTAGCTAGTTTAAGAGTTTATTAAAAAGGTGGTACAAATTTATAATACAATATGGCTAATCTTGAAACAATTTGTAGAAGAATTGGCAATCAACTTATGAATAAGATGTGGCCATTGTAAAATTGATTATCTTACATATTACTAAATTTTCAATTTATTACACTAAATATGCAACATATATGTGCAAATCTTACAACTTTATTCTTAATACTAGGTTTTATTCTCATGTAAGGTCTTAAAGAAGCTAGATTCAACTTTATGCTTGTTTAATTTTATGTATGTTATACAAATCAACGAATATAACTAGCTCAATAACTTTTTTCACACTTCTTTGTATTCTTATTTTACTAAATACATTTTCAATAAGGCGGAGACAGAAATTTTCTTCAATCAAAGGGGTCAACTATTGTAATAATATTTTTTATTTATATTTAATATAAATTAAAAACAACATATAATTAGATTTTACAAAATGGATATTAGATATTAAATTTGACATAAAATTAAATTTAAATATATTGATTAATATATAAAGAAGTTTGTTTCACCTTCTTTATTACATGTTTCTACATTTAGTGAGTCATATATGTTTGACGTTCTTTTAGGTTACAATGTAAGGGTTGAACTAAAAAAATTGAAACTTATTTAAACCCGAAATTTGATATCCAAAAATATACAAATCTTAAAGGATGGAGTATGTATTCATTAATATGGGTTTTAAGTATCCACGATAATTTATAAACGTGTCCATTGATGATTAAAAACATCTAAATAGCTTTTATAATTGTTTCCAAAACTATTTTTAAAAGGATGACACTAATTTTTGTATATATTTTTCTTTGGTCGTTCTTATAGTAATCATTATGTATTAGCATTTATTAGCTTACAGATCTTGTCTGATTAATAAACCTAAAGGATCTTGACTGATTGATAAACCTAAAGGCTATAAACAATTGGAAACGATAAACTGATGAATTGTTGAAGTCGATTTTGCGTATTCATTAACTTTGGTTTTTTATGTATCCACCATTATTTATAAATGTGTTCACTAATTATTAGAAATATGTACACATCCTTCTATAATTATTTCCATCACTACTTTAAAAACGGTGACACTAATTGTTATATATCTTTTCTTTTGGCCGTTCATATTGAAATACTCCAAATAATTATTACCTTAATTAATAAGGAATAAATCAAATCATGAGCAATAATTGCTATAAATATTATGGTATAAACATATAGTTCAAAATGGACATTAAAATATATCTCTAATCAAAGAGAAAATATTATTAAGGAGAAATCAACTCCTAAATTTAATATCACATGTAACATGTTAGTGCATGTATTATATACCACTAATATCACTCAATAAATTATATAAATACCTTATATAGTCTAAACAATCATAGATACAATATATATAATCATATATACACCTTTAGACCAAAAATACTATAAGTTACTATGTAACACACAAATACATATACAACTAGTGTTATAATATTAGGAGATGAAAAATTCAATTTTCCCTCCTAAACATGCTCCAACCGGTCACCTTCATAGCAAAAAGAAACACAAGACAAGATTAGACAATAGATAAATAAACAATGTAACAAGTACAATACCTTTTCTCTTCTCTTCCCATGTTGTATACAACAGCAACACCAACAGCCTATTACTTTCTTTCCTTCTTTCTGCAACCCACGACAACCTCCTCTATCTTCCATCCTTTCAGTATCGATCACACCACAGCAACTCCTTCCCTCCTGTTACATTCTCGCACAGCAGCAACAACAGAGGAGAAGTTAACTGGTAAACTTCCTTCCTCCTCATGGTTTTACTCCTCTTTTCTTGCTGGATTTTCTCCTCCCTAATACTACATACTACAACTCACTCATTCTCTCTACAAAAAGTCTCCAGTCACACTCCTTTCATTTTTGGCTTTTGACAGCAGTGAAGAACAACAAAGAACAACGGTAATATTCAGCTCTCTTCTCCTCCTTTTCCTTGCATTTTCCAGCAACAGAATGCTGTATTCCTGTACACCAATACAAGCCTTTCTCTTGTGGCAGTAAGCAAACAGCAAGCCTTGTTCTTGCTTATTTTCGGACAGCAGCAGTAGAGAAAGAACAACACAAGCTGGTAAGACTCACCTCTTTTTCTTCCCTTCCTTCACTTTTTCCAGCTCTTGCTCACCAGAGTTTTCTCCTTCATGCATGCTGCATACTTCAACTCCTTTTTCTCTTCATGAAACAGCAAGCATCCCCAACTTGAGTTCATCATTTCCGGTTACAAACAGCAAAGGAAACAACATCAAAAACATGGTAGGAAACTCACATCTCCCTTGCTGTTTCCCTTGCGTTTTCCCACCCATATTTTTCCTTGAGGTGTAGAACCACCATTAAAGACTTTAAAACACACCTGAAAATCACCACAAGACTTCATTATGGATGGGCTATAGTGTAAGGTAAAAACCAAAACTCTTAAGGCTGCCTAAACCTTGTTTTCCCTCTGTTTTTCTTGCTCAAGAACTGAACTTCTTCTTGTGTTTAACTCTTTTTTTTTTTTTACCTCTGACTGCTCACGCATGAGGCTGTCTTCAGCCCTCTCCACCAAGCCAAAATTACTCCAAGAACTCAACATGGGAGAGCTCTCACCTAAGGTAAAAACTGAAAATTTACCATGGTTGTTATAACCTTATTCTTCCTCATTTTCTTCTATATAAACTGAAGCTACTCCCTCCTGTTTAGGTGACTGAAAATCACCATAGAACCCCTGCAAAACACAAGGTAAAATCCTCCTCTTTAACGCTTAAAAATCATGCATAAAGACCTCCCTAAACTAGCTAGTTGGCTCAATTTTCTTCCTTGTTTAATGATGACTGAATGGTCCTTACTCAACCAAGAGGAACCGTGAGTTGTAGAGGGAGTTACAAGAGGAGAAAATCAAACTTTAAAGAGGTTGTTTCTAATAGTGCCGAGGAGAACAAGAGTGGTGAAGAAATTCTTAGTGACCAAAACGAGGTAAAAACACTTAAACCATATTTTAATGTTTGTTTTTGAATTATGAGTTTGTAAAATGAATTAGTGCCGGGAATACATGCAGGTATATGGGCTGTTTAGATCCTAAATAAGTGTAGAAAATTAAGGGTTAAATACTTGATTAGTGAGATTAAGTGCTAATGGCCTATTAAAGTATATTTTTATATGTAAATAAAGAAGGAAAATAATTTAAATATGATAGATATAAAAACTGCTGCAAGCCGTGACCATAATGTAGTTTTAAGGACATTTCAATTTCATTTAAAAGTTATTATTAGGCTTTTTTTTGTCCATGTAATTAGGCTATGTTATTATGCGTATTTTGAGTTTTAAATAGCTATTAATAAATTTTTAGGTGGATTTAAAAAGGTTAAATAAGTTTCTGGTGCAAAGTCATAATTCTAGTAAATATAGCTACTTAGGTATACACTAGAAAAACATTGGTATATTTATAAGCTTATGACATGGTTTAAACAATTTTAAAACCTTATAAAATGTCTAAGTAAATAAATGAATTATATATGGGGTCAAAATATAATTAAACGAAATATAGGTTGTAAGGGGTGATAAAAACCGAAAGGAATGAATTTAGGAAGTTTATAAATATAAAATATGAATTTTATAACATTAGGGGTTAATTGTAAAAAACTAGGAAACTTTGGGGTATTTTCGTAAATAAAAACAAATCTGGTCAAGAGGATTATTTAGGTGGTCAACCTTGACCACAAGTGAGGTTTGACCAAATCAAAATGATAAGAATATTTATTTTGGGTATTTAAAGAAATATTAAGTCAAAATATATAAGAATATTTTTTAGGATTTATCAATTTACTGAGCTTGACTGACTAATAAACCTGAAGGCTATAAAAACATTTAGAAATGATACACTGAGTTGTTGGATTTGATTTTATGTATTTGTTAACCTAGGCTTTTACGTATCCATGGTAACTTATAAACGTTTCCAATGATAATTAAAAACATGTACACATCCTTCTATAATCAACCCATTACTATTGTAGAAAACAAGACATTAACTGTTATATTTATTTCCTTTGATTGTTCTTAACTAATCATGTTGTATAAGAACATATTCTTAGAAAATGTCAATGTATAGAGCTTGATTGATTGATAAAGCATGCAGACTATAAATGCTTAAACAAGATAAACTAAGTTATTGGATTCGATTAAACGTATTCAATAACCTTGGTTTTAACGTATCCACGATTGTTTATATACGTTTCCACTAATAATTATAAACTTGTACACAACTTTTTGCAATCGTTTCCATCACTGTTATAGAAAATATGACACTAACTCTTATATATCTTTTTCCTACGGCTGTTCATATTGAATCACTGTGTATAAGAATATTTTATAAGCATTTTTTTGTTTATAGAGCTTGATTAATTTATAAACCAGAAGATATAAACGTTTGAAAACGATAAACTGAGTTGTTAAAGTTAAGTTTATATATTTATAACCATTGGGTTTTTATGTATGCACGATAACTTATAACGTGAAGGCTAGTACTTTTAGGTTCAATATTTTTAAGCTTAGTGGTTTTATATTGATAGTAGTTGATTAAGGCACGTATTTTGAAATGTTATAGAAATACCCACGAACTTTGAGTTAGAACAAATATAATATATAGTTGGCGTGAGTAAGTTAATCGTTATATTAGAGCGAATATGCTATAGATGGTTAGTTCAAGATTAGAATAAATAGTGGGCCCAGGGAGTTGAATGATTATTTATCTTATTTTCATTCATCTTCCTAAAATGAATATAATCAAATATATTTCCCTTATTTCCACCGATATTATTATTTAAATCGTTATCTCAATATTCTGTCAACATTACAACGCCTTCTTAATCCTAGGAGTTCAATTCCGGTTTTACTTCTTCCAAATTAATTATTATTAATTTTAAGAATTCAGTTCTATTTTTCTTTAGGCAAAACCATCTCTTCCTCATTTTATTTCAAATCCATAAATTACCCTTTATTTCCCAATCCATTGAATCTAGTCTCTTTCAAATTATTTACAACAATAGTTGTTTAATTCATTTTTCCTAATTACATATAATAATTATTATTTCTTTTCTCTTCTAAAACTGATTATGTTTTTATCTAATTAATGTCATCCTTCCCTTTTTACAATTTAATTATATTTAAATCGTGATTTTCCCCAACTCTCTGCTTCCTCACCACGACGTTCTACACCTTCTTCTCAACTTCAATATTCTCGTTCCTTCTTTCATTAACTCCCAAATTCACGTTCTTCTTCCTGTCACTGTCAAACCTCTTTCCTGGTGCCAATTAGAATTGCGACGGGTAAAGTCGACTACTCAGATAGTTTATTAATTTATTTGGTTGTTGTGATTAGTAGTTTCTGATCGCTGGTTATTATGAATCTAGACCCCGATTACGATGACGGACGCTACCAGTTGTTCTGTTGGTTGTTCTCCTGAGGTTGTTTGACTAATCAGGTAAATCTCTATGCTCAGGTTGTCTGGTTTCATGGTTTTCAAATGTGTGGAAAATGTTTTGGAACTTCGATTTTGTTACCGTTGAAAGATAATTTAATCTCTGATTGAGGTTTTGTAAATTGGGGTTCTTTCCCCGCGTATTGAGATTGGCTTAATTGGAATATTTTGATGGTGATTTGATTGAGAATTTTAGGAGACTTTCACAGGAATAATTACCATGTCTTTGGAGCCCGTAGGTGCTCCATATTATTTTCTTTTGCGCTACATACAATGACTGCAGTTAAGCTCTATGATCTACTCTATGGACTGTTGATTCATAGGGGGTGTGCACAGTTAAGGACTTAGGGTGAGGTGGTGTTTGACGGTCCCATAGGTGACTGTCCTGGTATTATTGTTGGGTCCCATAGGTGACTTCTGTGTTTGGAATATTGATTGTATCCTGTTGAAAGCTCCCTATGGTTTTGTTGATTACTATTGTTTCTGGGAAAATGATTTAATTGTTCAAGTCTCTCTCATCTGATTGACAAATGGATAAAAAGGAACTTCAAAAATATATTTTACGCATTGAGGTAGAATTTACTTAGTTTTTCTGATTTATGCGATCTTTTCGTGTTTTTGTCTATCGTTTTCTGATCCCAGGTACTGATGGCTGACTTGGGGATTGGGAATTGCGCTATCACGTAGACTAGGGATATATGAGTTGTTCTGAGATAATAATCTGAGTTACAGTGTTTTGAAATTCAATGTTTTGGTTTATTATGATTACGTTACCATAGTTGGATTGAAATATTGGAGCTTTCACATATTTAGAGATTACAAGTTTATTAAGTTGTTTTTGTTGTTTGTTGGATCATTAGCCTCAGCACCCAAAGGTTTGGGTGTGGCGGTAGCACCTTGAATTTGAGGTAAATTTTTGCTGTGTTTATGGTAATATTTTGCATTATTATAAGCATTTACAACTTAGTGGATTTCTTCACAATTCTAGTTGATTTTATATTGTTTTATACCTCTGATTTTGATCTTGAATTCGCATTCCAGGACCTGTCCAAACGTCCGTCCGGACATCAATATTCGGACAGGCCCCGATAATATTAATTGATTTCACTAATCTGGGTGTGTCCAAACATCTGTCCGAACTTCCATGTTCGGACAACATGCGAGAACGATTCCAACTTGTGAGTTTCGGCTTATGTCGAACTTGTAAGTTCGGACCAATGTTTGGACCACGTAACAAATTTATCGGAACTTGTGTCCGGACACATGTTCAGACGCCTTTATTTTTCAACTCTCGACTTGTGTCCGAACATCATTGTCCGGACACAAGTTCGGACGTTTTCAATTTTCAATTTTCTAACTATCGACTTGTGTCCGAACATCAATGTTCAGACACAAGTTCAGACACTTTGGTTTGCGCACTATGTTCAATTATCAACTTGTGTCCGAATGTCAATGTCCGGACACAAGTTCAGACAAGACTTAAATTGCTGTTTTAAGGCTCGTTTGCAGACGTTATATGGTGAGTGGTTAAACTGGTGTAAAATTAAAAGAAAAGAAATAAAACTCAAATTAAACGTCGGGCTGCAAAATGAATCCGGTCATGATAGTATAGAAAAGTGTAAGCGACCGGATTATCGAACCGTGGGACTTATAGTGAGATAGTAGTACCTAAGCGTGTCACAAGAGGGGATTAATTGACTTGTTTCTGAAAAGTAAATAACAGATTAATTTAGTGAAGTGAGATGAATTAAACGGAACTTCGGGTTCAGATTAATATGATCTGATTAATTGTGTTATCTCTACCGGTTTAATAAATAGTTTGGCAAGATTCCTGTAATTTTCTTAAGGTCCGATGAAAACTCATAAGAACTCGTTTACCTGTAATGCAGGGTCCGATGAAAACTCAAGCAAAAAGCGTGTAAACGGCAGAGGAGTGTGAGGAATTTTATTCTTGCAACATGTATTAACTTAAACGATGAAAATAAGTTCTTATAGTTTTACGGCTTAATTAACCCATCTGTTTCTAACCGATGAAATTAAAAACAGACTTAGTAAGGCTTTTTAATAAATCGATGAATTTATTAAAAGGGAGAGAAACAAAACTTTAATCGTAACAAACTGAATTTATTTTAACCGGTAGAAATATATTACACAGCTAACAAACCATAATTAAAACCCTTGCCCGGAGCAAATCCTCCTTAGCCTGACATATTAACTGGTAATAAGTCAGACAGAGGTTGGACGTAATATTAATGCGGAGCTGTGAATGGAGAAATGAAGAGGAAGAAGAGTGGAGCGAGTACGTAGGATTTCTGTAAATGGAATGAGAGATTTTGAGTGTTGAGTTTGGGGTGGAACGTGTGTGAGCGTGAGTAGTTTTTGATGAAGTAGCAGTGGCTTTTTATAGAGGAGAGGAAGAAGAAGATCGATTGCAGACAGAGGTGGAAGAGCATTGATTGCTCATTAATTGCAGGGGACAGAGCTGAGGAAAATAAGGTGCCGACGGGCGAAGTAGATGAATATGGCAGAAACAAGTCGACGGGCGAAGTCGACGCGAAGAAGAAAAAACTGGCGCGACTGATTTTTAGTCACGACCGCCTACATGTCCGCCTCATAACAGGCGGTTCTTTATGTGTGTCCGCCTGAACACCGCCTAAAACTAGGCGGTTCCCTTGTCTCCGCCTTTCCTTCACATCCGCCTAAACAACCGCCCAAAGCTAGGCGGTTCTCTCTTGCGTCCGCCTTCACTACCGCCCAAAGCTAGGCGGTTTCTTCTTGTGTCCGCCTTCACTACCGCCCACATCTAGGCGGTTGCTTGTGAGTCGTCCGCCTCCTCAACAGGCGGTTACACATGCGGTCACAAGCATAAGCATTGACCTATTTTCCTTCCGACTTTGACCGGCTCTAGATTCTTCGTTTGGACCCCGTTTTCTGAGCCGTTTGCGTCTATGCGTTCGTCTCTTCGTCTACTTTACTCCCAGCTTGGTTTTCCTCATGTTAAACCAATAAATTTGTGAGATAAACAATAAAACATAAACTAGAGGAAAACTAACCGAAGTGGAGAAATGAGCAAGAAAAGTGCTAATATTATATATGAAATACACCTATAAAACATGCTCATTTGGACACTTATCATCGTTCAAAGTCCGTTTTTGAATCTGTTTGCGCCATTAGACTCGTATTTCCATAAATTTTTATTTAAGAAAAATCTAGGGTGTTACAGTTATGCTCCATATTTTACATATATGTATACAAACAAATATTACAGGATTAAAATACTATTATACAATAGTTATGTATATTAAAAAAATTCTTTAAAAAAATGAATATTTAACTTAGTGATTTTGCATTAATTCAACTTTGTAAAATTTATTTAGTCAAATTAAATCATGTATTTTATATGAACTAATATATGTTCATCACAAATATAATCAAATAAAGTAAATTGTATTTAATAATCATTATGTATATATAAATAGTTTATGTAAACTTTTATATATAAATAGTGAATTATTTTATAAATAATTGTAAGGTACATATTATGAAAAGGATAAATGATTACATTCCAATTTTAAAAAAACAGACGTCCTATCGTCCTTCCACCGTGGACGGATATTTGGCCTTTGTGACAGAATCTAGGCCCAAGTGTTTTGTACTATGTGCTTATGAAGTGCACTTAAAAAAAACAAAAATAGTATGTAAGTTCCTAGTTGTCACGAAAGAAAGGATGAACAAAATGAAGTAAAGGTTGAACCTTTATTATAATCACGTATAAACTTTATTACACAATTATTATTCAATATGAATACAAACCCCACGCCGAGAACACTATATTGACAAAACTTCCACGTAATTTGAATTTTAGAGAACTCGAATTACTTACAACACAACCAACAACAAACTCTCTTTCAATAGCCTCACAAATCTCCCTCTCTATCTTTTCTCTGTTCTAAATCACTTTTTGCTCACTTCTTATTAGTGTATATATAGATTTCTAAGATATTTATCTACAAAAGATAAATAGTAGAATATTTCCTAGAGTTTCTCTATGTTTACAAAGTATTTAATTATCAAACTAGTAGTTAGTTTAAGACTGATCTCCCGACAGTGCTCAATGTAAGATTGAGTTTGTTAATTAAAACATTGCGTCAACATTTTTCCTTTTTGATGCAACAAACTCTGTACGTCTTGACTGAGGAATGTTCCCCTTGAATCTTTGTTTTATAGCTTATTTACTTTATTGATTGTTCTTTGCAAAAAAACTTAAAGAGATTCCGTATGAGATGATGATTCCCCTTGAATTGTAGTATACGTTCAAGACCAAATCTCCCTTTTGCCAAATCAAAAAGTAAGTCACTCTTCGTAGGCAAATAAATGGTGAGGCATATACTGAATTGCTTATTGAAGTGTGTCATAGTCTAATCAATGTGAAGGAGATGACAATTCTAAAAGAGGTGTATTGCCTTCTTAGGGAGTTTGATTAGGCTGATTAGACTTTGGTACCCAGACTTGTTTAATCCCAGTTATAGACACAAACTTAGAATAGTTGATAGGAACCCACCCTTTAGTGTGCGATTGATAAGTGGGAAATATGTAGACTTTTAAGGGTTTAGTGACCTATTATTCATATTACTTTTGGGCAATAATTCTCACGTATCATATGTTTTTCCTTAGATTTATGTTTTATTGTGAACTGATACATTTTATGTGTCAATATAGGAAAATATCTTATGCATAGATTATTTCACAAGTTTCGCAACGCAACAAACGGGAAGCAAAACGGAGTCCGAACGAAGAATCTAGGCCCAAAACAAGTTGGTATATCGACCTGTCCAGACATGAGTTCGGACTTGTATGTCCGGAAGCCACCGTTAGAAGTCACAAATACACGTTTTTAAGAGATAAAAGTCTCTATTTTTGATATAAAAAGACACTTAGGGTTGGAAGAACAGAACCTACTCATGTCATATGCCTCTTGGGGGCTGCTACTCTGCTACTCCACTTTCCAGCACTACAATTCCACCATTGTTTACAGTGCACTGGAGCTCTGAGGAGGAAGATTACATAGAGGCAAGTGAGGGCGAAAGGCGGAGCGGGGAGTTTCTTGAGCTTTTTTTTATCTAATATGTTCAATGTGTTCCTCTTCTACTTTTCCTGTTTTATTATATTCATGCTAGAGTAGTTAGTTAAGCTCCACGGGTTGGGGTTGCACACTGGATCTTTAGATTTATTTGTAATTTCTTCACTAATATATTAATACAGTAGTTTAATTCAAGTCTTTCATGTGCTTTAATCTTCTGGTCAATTATTAAAGCAATATTTGTAGTTTTCTAATCAACACGCGAGAGCTGGGATAGATAACAAGGCATAGAAAGTTAAACCGGATTAACGACTAGAAACATGATCCCGCCTATAGGTTAATCTGTCTCCATTAGAAATTATTCTTTATGCGATTGGTTTGTGTGCAGATTAGAGCATTGGCCTGTTGCTAGTTCTAGCAATTGATTAGGATTCATTTGAACTTAGCCGCTAATGAATTATTTATAGTTTATGAGTTTGTTGCATAATTAGGGGAGAGTTTATTAATAAATTTTAAAAATGAAGGTTTGCAGAACAATCTGGGGTGATGTATGAACATAATTAGTAATTTGACTAGTATGTTAGTATAGATAAGGGGTGGGGTTGTAAGCAGAGGCATCGATGAATTGAAATTATTATGCCCTCTTTGAGAGGATATTGACCACTTCGGTGGAGTTATTTAGCAATAGGGTTTGAACCTATCAAAAATGAGAATAGCCCAAAGCATGTTCAGGTGACAGCTCTGAGTGCGGCTCTTCCTAATTGCACGAGGGTGGACGCTGCCCGTGTAATTAGAGGGGTTTTAGCAATATATGCCAATGACAGTGCCTGTTGGGCAGTTTTTGCTTAACTATGGTGTGTGCTAAACTTGTATGCAAGTACTTAAGGTTAGGATGGTAGGTTGATGGTGCAATTTATTTTGTTCTTTTGAACAAAGGTTGTAATTATATTGGGCTAGTCGTTTATGCTGGTTGGAAAATTGAAGAATGGGAAAGGAGACTGATGCATGTGCATGTTAATATCTGTGATTGTTTCCCCTATGCTTCCACTGTAAATGATAGACTCCCGTTGAGTCTATTACTTCATTTAGTAGTTCCTTCAAATTGGAGATTACTTCTCCATGTTTCGCCTCTGGCAATTTGGTAGTTTGTGGGTCGGGATGGATGATTTTGAAGTAGTTTTTTGCTATAAATCATGTGGATGTTGAGAGATGATCATGGGACATGTACTTATCAATGGTTATAATGAATATGATGTATCTTTCTAAAAAATAGTACAACAGTAAAATGACAATGAAATACAATGACTAAAATCAGAAATTTAGAGTTCAAGACCCCGAGCAATTAGACACTATATATTCAAGATTATCACTCGCCCAGAAGACCAATAGCATGAGCACTAAGCCATGTCTTGATTCCTTGTTCGAAGAGCTGGCCACATAGCTGCTCATTTTACTGTCCATTATATTCTATTCTAAGTATCATTATATGCGGAACTGTCCTTCAGCAGCGGTAGTATTCGATGTGGCACTAAACAGAGACTGCAGCCGTGCTTTATTCCTAGTTGAAAGAGCTGGCCATATAGCTGCTCAATTTACTGTCCGCTGAGTGAAGATCTAAACATCGCACTTCAATAGGAATTGTATCTATCTGATATGAGAAGAATTCTTCCACCTCTTTTACTTTTAACAAATTTGCCAAGCCTAAGACTCTACAATTTTACCACCCATTTTTTCTAAACTAACACATCATGAGGTATTGAATAAAGCCACCAAAAACACCAACAATAGACTGTAAACAGATATCAACAAGACCATGAACTTCATTCATTCACATAAATTTACCATCTGAAGTAGTAACAATTACATTTACTTTCAATAGAAAAAAGCATATGTAGCGACAGAGAGACGGAATAAAATTACTATCAATCAATGCATCATCCAATCTATGGTGCGGGAAGCACTTCTTAACAATATCCTCACTGAGAGCCTTAGTTTGAGCATCCAACGCCTTAATAGTTGCCTCCTTCTGCCGTTCAAGATTCTCAAGCGCTTCCTTCACTTCACCTCAACCTTTGCTCTACCCTCCGCAAGCATCTTCTCAACCTCAACAGAGGTCTCTTTCCTCATCTTATTCATGGCGGCAGCGACCTCAGCCCTGGCAGCACGCATGATAGCGTTAGCTTGTTCCTCTAGCTGCTTGACCTCCTCAGAACTGCCCTGTACCTCCGCAAGCTTCTTCTTGATCATGGCGTCGCGCTCGTCCATGAAGTTGCCTAAAGGAGAGTAATAGATCTTGTCTAGTGCAAACATGAGTAGGAGAAATTCGGCAGCGATTATGGGCAGAGTTAGGTTGAAGTCGAAAAGGGCGGCTTTTTCGATGTCTGCTGCGAGGGATGGATGTGGGAGGAGGTATGGGAGGGAGAGGACAGATGCGGTGGTGAGGGTTTTGAGCGGGGTGGTTAGGGATTTGAATGAGGGGAGTCGGAGTGTTGTAATAGCGGAGGTGGTGGGGAGGGAGGGGAGTTTTGGGAGTGTTGGGAGTTTAGTCTTGGGGATTAGGGATTTGGATGAGGAAGCCACGATCACGTTGGCCATGGCGAGTGACGGTGGTCTAGCCGGCGGATTTCTCTCTCCGTGAAGTGAGGGGAATCCCAGTGATTGTTTTTTTTTTTTGTTTTGTTTTCTGTGGATATGATGATAGGAAAGATGGGAGAGAGGTGAGGAGAATGGGAAGAGAAGAGGTGCGGGCGATATCTGAATTGTGCGCCACACAAATTGATCTGTGATGCTGAGTGAAAGGCTTAAAAAAGGACATTTTATGGCTTAATTTATATCTTTCGTCCATTTATGATAACAGAATTTTTATTTAAAAACAAACCATTAATAAGTGATTGGATATGAGGTGAATTTGGATCCACAACGTTTGCAGGCGTTTGTTGCTGCAGTAGTCAATTGCATTGAATCTTACAGCTGAAGTTTGGCTCGTTAAGTTGTAACGATGGATTACTGGGATTTGATTTTTTTGGTGATGTAACATTTAGTTTTTTTTTACAAAAAAAGATAAGTTGTAGCATCTTATTAATGAACTTGGCCATAGAGATTAATTTATTTATAAAATGACACAGGAGACAGTAAAAAGATACTCCCCGTCCTGAATTGACCGTCCTGTTTACTATTTGGACATGTCGTTTGACTTCAATTTTATATATAAGATAAATTAATTTTGAAAATTTAAGTTTTGCATATGATTCCTTACATGATAAACATATATTACAAATTTAGTTTTATAAATTATTTTATCTTATATGCTTAATATTGAAGTGGAAACGTGTCATAAAGCAAACAGGACGGTCAATTCAGACGGAGGGAGTAATTTGTAACCATATAGTACAAAAAAAGTGGACTATAGACGAAGATTGTGGATGAATGATACAATATAAGGTGTGTATATATACAATAGACATTCGCTATAGAAAACAATTCGCCTATTCAAGCCCTTACCACCAATGTTAGGTTTAATATATAAACAATATACGCAAACCATTCAAACCACAACCAAGAGCTAACAAATGAGAGAATTGAATCAGAATAATGATAGAAGGTAAATAAAAGAAATCTCTTTAGTTACCCGGACTGTTTGTTTGTGTGCGGGAAAACGAAATGAATCAATGGTTCACGACCGCCAGTCAATGACAGTCGACTGCCGCTCACTAGCCACCATGCAAAGAATTTTTTTTAACCATAGACTACAAAAGAAGTTGACTCTAGATAAGGTCGTGGGTGAATTATACAATATTAGGTGAGATGTACATGCAATAGGCATTCAGTGTAGGAACCAACTAGCCTATTCCAGCACTTACCACCAATATTGAGTTTAATATCTAGATAAAATAAGCAAACCATTCAAACCATGAGCATGAACTAAGGGGGTGTTTATTTAGGCAGAGGAAATTGAATAGAATCATGTAAATGAATGGAGGGAAATAGAATCATAGGTTGATCGCCAGTTAACAGTCATTGGTCAGCGATCACCAATTGTCGTTCTACAACCACTGACTGTCGTTCAATGGTTGTCAACCATCAGTCATCAGTCAATGGCACCAGTTACCGATCAAAGAGTACTGAGGAAAGAGAATCTTATTTCCTAGTGGGAGGTGGGAATCAAAGTAGAAAGATTTAGTGTAATCTCATTCGTTTTCCCTTTCCTGAACATGAGAAAAACTGTCTAAACAAACAGAGAAACACATAATCACCCCGATTCCCTTTCCTAACCCCCCAAAATAAACGCCCCCTAAGTGAAGGTGTTTACTGTTAGACTAAGATGTTTTGTTGATAATGGCCAAGTGAAATCAGCATGACCAAAGGACTTTGGAACCATAAGGAGTGCATTTGCTGGAAATAGTCAATTCGCATAAGCAACAATGATGATACAAGCTCGAATGAGTATGCCTGCAAAAGGAGTCTGTCTGGCAAAGACTACCATCAGATAAGGCACGCAAAGTCGTGGGAGGAACGTTGAGGGATTCTTGGAGTCAGTTGCAAACAACCTTTATCTTAGTGCAATTGATTACAAAATTTCAAGGCACAATAGCCACAATAAGCGACTGCTGCATTCTTCTCTTTATTGTTCTAGTTGCGAAAATTGTGACCCAAGTTCAAAAGAAGTTATGAACGACTACCATGAATGTTATGTGAGCACCAAGTACCACAGTCCTTCATGTGGTATGAGAGCCTGTTTAGCTAATAACGACCTCACTTTTCTCAAAGTCACCGACATCAATAACAGTTTAACAAGATGCATTCTGAGAAATCCCAAGTTAACCTACACTCAATATAACATGGTGATTAATGAGATAGAATCCCATCTCCAATCCTGTCATCCCAACTATGGAATGTTGAGATGAAAAGGCAACTATGTCGGCCTCTTGCATCATACATATACATTCCTACACGAGTTCCAACTAACTCATATTTACAAACGTGAAGCACAAGAGCACACTAAATCCTTGTGCTAATCATGTTGTTCCAAGTGTCATGACTTACCTTGGTACACCGACTTTCAGCCACTCATGTTTTCATAATCCACCATGCTTGTGCTAATTGCATGAGATAATGTCAACTTAAGTCAGATGCACACCCTCAACAACACATCTACATCACTATGTCGAGGAACATCATTTGTGATGTCTTTTATCAATGTAATTGTTCCACAAAGCCCTAAGTTCGGCAGTCTTACGCCTAAGCTAGAACACTAAGATTTGATACAAAGTAAGATTCAAAATTAGGATATTATAAAGACACGCTTGAAGATTTCTTTTACTATGACATAAGTGTGCCAAGTCACCTAAGTAAATGAAATATATGAACAAGGATTTGGGTCCATTTTCATGATATCGAGTTGAAAAACATCATGGAAATCAAGGAAGAACATCACAAGATAAAAACGTATACTAATATAATAATACACGAGGATTTACATAGTTCAATTTAAACATGACCTAAGTCCACAGAAGAGGATAAAATAACTTTCCTTAAGAGCATGACACTCACGATATTACAAGAGGATTTACCCAACCAAGCCCATCATCCCTTATTTACCTTGGTGTGTTACCCGAGTCCTTTTTGTGTTCCCATAGTTACATCATTTGACCCTCTTATCGATGTGATTTCCCATGATTTTGGATGATAAAAGTAGTGAGTTACTATATTTACTTGTAACAATAGGTCTTATCCATTCATATATCCCCACATAATCAAATAACTACCAAATAATGGTTTATGTTGAAACGGTTTCTACATATGAATTAATAGTCTTATTAACACTTTGGGAAAAAACAGTCAGGTCACAAGTCTTATATTTATTTTAAAAGGGTTTAAGCTTCCACATGAATCTTCTTATAATGTTAGAAGACCAAATGTTTCACACACAATTAATCTACAGCACATACATGCTCCACCGATTGCATTCATTCTCCATGAAACTCTTTGTCAGCAAGACAATAATTGAAGATAAAACAGCTTCAATTAACTCAACTCAAAGGATTAGCCTTATAGGGATAAAAAGTTACGGGAAAGATTTTTCTAGGGATAAAAATAGTTAACGGGAAACCATTTGTGATTCTAAGTCATTTCAGTGTTTTGGGTAATAATTGAGTCTTGTTTTGGTAGTTGCTAGCAGTTTTCAGTCATTAGAAGGTTGTTGTTTCACTTGCTATTTTCAAAATACTTCTAAAAAGTGTGTTTGTATATATATGGTTATTGTTCAAATTATCTATTCACAAAACTAGTATAAGTTAGCAAATTAGTGGATAACTGTAGAACACATAAAAATCACACATAATGCCAGAAACAGTGGCTCCCCAACAAAATTGGATACTACCAAAGATGGATACCCCGAGTAAGGCCGTAATCTTCTTGCAGAGCACAGGAAAAATTCCAATTAAGTACTATAAAAAGTAATCTGTGTATCCCGAACAGCAGTATACAAACACGCTCAGGCCTTTCTTTTGTTGCTAAAAGCCTAACTTATCGTCAGCACTAACCCATATAAACGACTATGACAGACAAAGGAGGAAGATATGAGTGAGGTACGAGAGGTCAGGCCTAAAAACCACCTGTATCTTTTTAAAGGCTCTAAATATTATCTAACCTGACTATATAGAGTGTATGTTAAAATGGGCAACAAGCCTGATAAAGAGACGATGAAATCAAAACAATAGCATTAATGTGGAGCTATAACAACAACACAATAACAATCGTTGTTAGTATGTCCGTCTCCATTCATGGGGTTCTAAGAGCGCAACCTCAATATACATGGGCGTCTCTCTTGAACCCCATCCGATGACGATCTGGGTCGTCTTCAAAATCTGACTATACACAAAAAAATTCAACATATTCATCTCATGGAAGTCGCATCACGCCTCCGGGCTCGATCCTTGCCAAAATCACAGAACAACTAAGCTGGCCTTGATGCATTGTAAAGCTGAAATACTTTTCTGAAACAGCTAAATAACCCACCACCTAGCCAGCAGGAAGAGTGAACGTCGTCTTCTGATCCGGTGTCATCAACGTCGGCGTCCTCCAGTCTGGTATACGAGGGTAACCTTCTGTGCAAATATGAGACCGTTGGTTGCTCGATGCTGAGCCTCAACATCTCATCTTGTTCACATCTTCTTAGGCATTGTGAGCACTTGAGATTCTCCAAGTGATCACATTCTTCTTCTCTGCTCTTTGTACACCGGCTTCAGAGTGGTCAGACCTGCATGTTTAATCTCAACACCACTATTCAGTCCTCCATTTTACAATCTGACTGGTTAACTTGGCATGAGGACAAACTATAAAGTAATTGTGACTTCAGTGTTTATTTTCAAACTGAGACGATGTGGACTATGATCTAGGTCACCTTCAAATGATGTTATGAGGGTGGTAAGTTTGAAATATCAGTTCCACTCTTGGTCAATAGCATCAAATAAGGCTCCTAGAGATGGATTCATCCTCTATGATAGTCAAGAATTGACATATTTGAACACAGACAGGCAATGAAACACTCCCATCATATCCTAACATCAGAAATAATGTGCTTATCTGAGGGAACTGACAAGGAGATTAAGGTTGATTCACCACTAGATATAACTAAATGTCAACCATTGTCATAAATGCGAAGTTCCCAGAAAAAGAGACCCATTAAATAGGTAAGCTACGGTTAGACAAAAGTACATTCCCAGATGACGAAAGAGAACATACCATGTCAAAGTCTACTGAAAAACTTAGAAGACAAATGAGCTACTCAAGCAATTTTTGGGTATTTAAAGCAAATGGGCCGTAGGCTTTCTAAAGCAGATGGACAAAGAAAAAATGCATGCGGGAACTAAAGTGCATCTAACTTGTACATCTTGACTTACATCCTAGGTGATCTTGGGGCATCGGTTGTTTAGCTGATTTTTTCCTTATCCGGTTGTAAGCTGCTGAGACATGACGAGTAAATTCAAGCTGCAACCATAAACCATGACAGGTAAGGAATCTCAGCTAGGCATAGCTTCAGAAAAAGGAACTATCAGGTAATGACAGCTGGTGTAGATATCTACCCAATATAAAGCACGCTGGAAAGGGGAAAAAGAAAGAAGATCGCCCCAGATAGACATAAATGAAAGCGTGAATATGAATCAATTTAAAAAAAAAACACACAGCAAATAATGGAAAGTAATCCCTGGAACGAACCTTATCACGCTCACACATCCCATAGTCTCTGATCAATTTATTATCTTCAACTAGCTTATGGCCGTCATAGCTCAAACAAAAATGTCCCCAGACCTGGCCCCTTTAAGAAACAATTGAAAAACGAAAGGGTAGATAAATCATAATTTCATATGCAATGTTCAAATAACTTGATAATCATTTTCCCAACTACGGGACAGAGGATGTCGAATACGATTTTGTTTTCTACGTGCGTTATACCAAGATATCTTGTCAGGGCCATATCTGGGCATAAAACTGAAAGCCCTCTCCACTGCCCGTTTGAGATCAGCAACTCTGCTGCTTGGTTCGACCTCAATCCCTATCAAATTTTGCACAGATTAGATACTGCTCAGCAGACCGTAATTCACCTGATTAGCATCTACCATGGGTATTTGAATATCTATAAGGATAACCATTCAAATTAACACTTTCACATGAGAATGAGACACTAACCGAAGGAAGAACCGTCTAGTTTGACGACAGTGAGTTGAATGAGGGAACCATTACTATTAATCCTATCGTAGGAAAAGCTAAGCCCGAGACGAGAGAGAGAAAGCGACGAAATCAAGGACTTGGATTTCCGATGAACCGGTTCCCTTTCCCTATTAGGCGTACCAACCACCGCCGTAGGCGAATCAATATCAAGCAAGCAGAATCCTGCTTCTTCCTCTCCAATCTTCTCTGTCATCGTCTTTTGTCGATACCTCAATACAGAAGCGCGGTTCCTGAGCGGACCCTCACCTCCGCGCAGCAGCGTTTTAGGGGAAGAGGGTGGAGGCGGGGGCTGGAGATTTAATGATCTAATCTTCTAAACACTACCGGGCCTCAGATACGAAATCAATTTGCACTGCTAGAAAGCAATAGACCACGTCCTGTCGATCATGCAAATGTAGTGATGATCCGTCCAGTGGCTTGGGGAAGGTATTCAATTGGAAGTCGTGAATTGCATCAAGGGAAGGGTAGAAAGTTCGAAATTCCCTTAGAAGTTCCCCTCTCTCTCGATCCCGATCTCGATAGCGAGAGCGAGAGAGAGATTGAGAGGGGGGAGATGAAAGAGCAGGAGGCTGGCGTGACCTGTTTGAGATGGTGAAATGAGCGCGGAACTTGGATTTTGGTGGGCTATTTTCTTTAAATACGTTTTCATGTTTATTTATTTTAGGCTATCTCTCTAAGTCCTCTCTTTTGCCCCCCTAAAATTCGTTAATGACGTACGGTTATTGCGTCATAATGCTAAATAATTATACGAGTACCTAATACAGTTTTACCATGAAGACGGATCTGTGTGATTCTTGATGTGCGGTAGAATGATAAATTCTGAGATTGAGGTCGCGTTCTATAAAAAATTAAGCACTTTTTTTAAAAAAGTAGACAATAGGTGACACTTTCTAATTGGACAAAATTATAACTGTGGTTGAGATGTTAGACTCCTATTTGATAATCGCAGTCACCTCTATCCGAACGCAGTTTAGTTGTGTTTACACGCTGTAGTCGAACGCGCCCTCAGCCTTTTGTTATAGTACAATTTTATGCGACCAGTTAACCTCTGAAAAGTGACTTTATAGGTCGTTCATATTTTAGGTATGATTAATCTTACTATAGTTAAGGAATGAAACCTTGATAAGTGTACCATAGTTTATTGTGTATCAAATATCTATTTGACATGTGGCAGTGAGAGAAATGTAAAATGAGATTAATCTCTAATAAACTATCAAGCGAACGGACCCTTAAACAATCTCGTTCTTATAAGTTGTATGTCAGAATTGAACCTTAAAATAAAAACTTTGTTACATTGGTTAAAAACATTTTCTAAGAAATCTATTAACTATCCCCTCCGTTAATTTTTAAATGTTATTGTGACTTTATGCACAGAAATTAAGAAATGGGATAAAAAGACTAATCTAACTTTACCTTTTCTTTTCAATAGATGTGTGTGTCAGGTGATAAACTATCTTTCCCTTGAAGTTGTTATTAATAGGGGTAATAGTGAAAAAAAATGAATAAAGTTTGTCTTAAAAATATAGAATGACATCTAAATCTTAACAAATAAAAAGAGCTAGAATGACAGTTAAAAATTAACAGAGGTAGTAGTGTTTAAGTTAAAAGTGTGTATCCCATCAATTTTCACTTTCAGTGATTTGGATTAATTGATGCTAGTTTTTGTAATCTATTGACAATATTTTAGAGTAATTTTATGAAACCACCTAATGAATGTTATACCTTCCAATGATACTAAATATTAGAGGAAGACAAATACACTTTCATGTTCTTAATAGATGATTTTCTAATATAATGCACAGAAATTAAGAAGAGAAATTTTGCATTATTTACTCTATACTTTTCTATGGAGAATAACAAAGTTGTGGGTGTGAGGAGAAAAGTAAGGGGTAAATATGGAAAGTAGATGGCAGAAAAGACCAAAATATCATATAATTTAAAAACTGATAACACCTAGATCTAAAATTATATGTTGAGAAAGGAGAGAGTAGTAAACTATAATCATCTACCAAAATTGAGTGGGAAACCATATAGTAAAATGTAGTAAAAGGCAAGAGATAAATCAAATGTGTATTTCACTCACTATGGTGTATATGTACAGAGAGGTACTTGTTATATTTATAAACCTACAGGCAGTGTAATAAGGGACTGGGCTAATGTTATGTTGTGATAGACTTTGGGCCCAATCCGGCTTCTAATATCTCACTGGATTTTATCCTCCGCGAGACCAAATGGTTTGTGGTCAAAGACATTTGGAGACGAGAATCGATTTCTGGTCAAGGGTATATGTAAATGTCCACAAGTTGCAATTCACTGGGAATGAATTCAATTTGGAGGATGTCGTTCCTGATTCTCTCTCGAATAAAGAAGAAATCGACTTTAATTTGATTGGCACAGTTGAGGAAGAATGGATTGGTTGTAAGGTATGTCGCTCCAACATTGTCACATTTCAAGGTAGGGGGTTTCCAAATATGAACATGTAACTCTAATAAAGGTTTTCAAATCCATAAAAATTCAGAGGGTGCAGTGACCAAGGATTTGAATTCAGCTTCAGTGGAGGAATTTTCCATTGTGAATTGCTTGTGAGAACTCGAGGAGATGAGCTTATCACCAAAGTATATGGTGAATGAAACATCGATCAAGATGATTGTTTGTCCAGTTCACATAAAAGTAGATGCTCAAGTCACCCACCAAAGATGATGCAAAGAAGAGACCAATCTCAAAGGTAACAAGGAACTCTTTTTACAGCTTTCTGCTTTTTGGGATTGTGCATGTGTTGACTAACTTTGCTTATAGCAAAAATGATATCAGGATGGATAAAATTGAGATATTATAGGCTTCTCACTACACTATCAAGTGGGATGAGTTATTGTAGAGAAGGATTTCTGTAGTGTTTAGACTTTGTGTGTCTGAAATGGGAGTTGGTGAGGGTTTACAGGTCTGCATGTTTGTGCGATGAAGGATTTCCGAGATGTAATGTGACTAAGAGAGAATAAGGCCAGACTTATCATGAGTAACTGATAATCCCAAAAAATGATGAAGACTATCTAAATCCACTAGTATAAAAATGACCTATTTCAGCGCCCCTATCTCGGAGGTTGTGACTAGGAACAGCCAATATAGGTCCTCTGTATTTTTTAACTAAAACAATAACATCTATTTCGGCGATTCCTTGTCACAACCGCCGAAATAGATATATTTGGTAGTCTATTTCGGCGGTTGTGATACTAGGAACCGCCGAAATAGATTTTTTTTATTATTTTAAAAACTACGGAGGACCTATTTCGGCGGTTCCTAGTAACAACCATCGAAATAGGTCGTTTAAAAGACCGCCACCCAGCCCCGACGCAGTACACTGTCGCAATCCTTAACCCCCCTCTTCTCTGTTTTCCCGGCGATTCGAACTGCGATCGACCACCACCACAAGGCCGCCACCGCCCTCCTCCCGCCTTCGCCGGTCATCGCCGCCTTCGCCTTCGCCGCTGCAGCAACAACAGAAGCTACCTACAAGGTAAAAAAAAAACCCTAAATTTGTTAGTTTCGGTTTTGACTAAAAATTGTAAATGTGTTGTTAAAATTGATAGATTCGTGTCACATTGTGATTGTGGATGCTGATATTATTATGTGTGTCAAATCTTTGAAAGATTTGGTTGTTAAACTAATAAAATTATGTATGCACACAAGGTGTTTGATGAAATGTCTTAGTGAATATTTGTGTTTGTTCCCCTTCTTTTAAGTATAGTTAGGTTAGCTTATTTGGGCTAGATTTATTATGCTTATATGGGGTGGAACAATGTTTGAGCATTATTTGTGCTTATAATTATAAGCAAATTATAAACATTGTAAGCAATATAGTTTTGCGCCCTCAATTGATACTTATTTTGTGTCTGCGTTGCCTCTGTAGAGATTGGTACTGCTACACGTCTCGCACGCCCGATTGAGAAGAGGGGATGAAAACAATTCATTTAGGAACCAGTAATATACTTCAACTTATCTCTTCATTCTCTTCACTCACTGTAAATTTACAACCTAACTACAAATAAGGAACATACACAACTACTGAGTTTCTCTTCTATCTACATGTAATATAATCTAACCGGAGCGGAGAACAATTCATTTGAAAGCATTGCATGGTAGATTGAAAGCGGAGCGGAGAACAATTCATTTACGAACCGATAATATAATCTAACTTATCCTTTTTCTCTTTTGTATTTGATTTCCACAAATTATTAGAATTTGTTTGATGAATAAATTTGGTATATATTAGTTTGGATTATGATGAAAATTTGTGTTGTTGAATGATTGGTGAATGCTTAATAATAAGCATGGTTGTGTCTTTGTAGAGGGAAATCACTAAATGGGTTCACCGGATTGAAGTCGTACGGGGCTGAATACATTTCATTTGTGAACCCGTAATATACTCAACCTACATCTTCATCTTTTTAGCTCACTATATATAATTTTGCAATCCTAATTACAAACAATTAACATACGTAAACTAATGAGTTCTATTCTATCTACAAAGAGTGGTTAAGAAATCCTCAGTCATTGCACGGTAGATTGAAAGCGGAGTGGAAGAACCGGTAATATAATCTAACTTATCTTTTTACTTTTATACTTTATATTTGATTTCCACAAATGATTGAAATTTGGTTTGATGAATAAATTTGGTATTAGTTTGATTTGTGATGGAAATTTGTGTTGTTGAATGATTGGTGAATGCTTAATAATAAGCATGGGATAGGTAAAATTATGCAAAGGTCATGCCATTTTTTTTAACAAAATCTCTTCGTAATGTTGTATTTTGTCTTAATATAACAATTTTTATTATCAGGTCTCACTATATATTAGCCTACGACTTCCAGCAAAGTCAAACCACTCTTGTCGCTCCATGTCTACCAACCATCCTCCTTCTCCCTCTATACATCGTACAAACTACAAACAAGTAAGTAGTTTAACTTATGTTTTTGTTTTAAAAAATGTAATTATTTGTTGAAATTAAAATGCTACTTTATTTGTGTTTGAACCTTAGAGTTAGGCTTGAATTTTGAAATTAAAATGCTAGTTTGTTTGGGTTTGAAAATTAGAGTTAGGCTAGATGTTTGAGGCAAAACTGCTAGTCTATTTGGGTTTGAACCAGTCACGCTCCACTAGGATATAAACACGTGCAAACAAATTTAATATATACCATCGATTTAGGTAATGTGATTCTCATACCAGTTGTGTGTTTGACATATAACATGGAGCGTGACTGGATGTATGGTGATCGAGGAGATCACTTTGACAAGATGTTGAAAGAGTTCTGCAAAACGGCAGTGGAACATAAGAACATGACAAAGACGGTGAAAATTCCATGTCCTTGTGTTGACTGCGGTGTGTTATGACAATATTCAAGCATCGAGGAAATTGAATTTCATCTGAAGACCCGTGGATTCATGGCACATTATAGAAGATGGACGATCCATGGTGAGTCTGTTGATGATAACGACGTCTCCTCATACAGTCATGATCGGAAGAGGATGAGAACTGACCACATCTTTGATACTGTCAATGAGTCAGAACTCCCAAATAATTTAGGTGTCAATGAAAGTGATCAGATGGCTTACCATGATGAGCAAATAGACGAGATGTTTGACAATGTCGAGGATAATTTTGCTGAGGCGGATGAGTATCAAAGATTATGGACGCATCCAAAACAGCCTTGTACCCCATGTGCATTAAGTACAGCAAATTGACCGTATTGAATTGTTCAATCTGACACATGGGTGGAGTGACAAGAGCTTCACGACACTTCTTGAGTTGCTTCATGATATGTTTCCTGATGGTAACGGTCTGCCTACCACCACCTACGAAGCAAAGAAATGGATGTGTCCAATGGGAATTGAGTACAAAAAGATTCATGCATGCCCAAACAATTGTGTGCTGTATAGGGGAGATTACGAACAATTAGACAAGTGTCCAAAATGTTCGTTGTCACGATACAAGCATAAGGATGGTGACTCTCCCGTTCATAAATAAAGTCCTCGGCTAAACTGTTGTGGTATTTGCCGATCATACCTAGATTCAAACGGTTGTTTGCCAATCCGATAGATGCAAAAAACTTACGATGGCACGCAGAGGGTAGAAAAAGTGATGAGAAGTTAAGACATCCAAAAGATGGACCTCAGTGGAGAAACATCAATAGACGGTTCAAAGATTTCGGTGATGAAAACATGAATCTGAGGCTTGGATTATGCACTGATGGGATGAACCTGTATGGTACGTTGAGCAGTCAACATAGAACTTGGCCTGTTTTGCTAGTGATATACAATTTGCCCTCATGGCTATGTATGAAACGAAAGTACATAATGTTATCACTCATAATATCTGGTCCCAAGCAGCCAAGTCATAACATTGACGTATATCTCGCCCCACTGATTGATGATTTGAAGTTATTGTGGAATGAGGGTACCGTGGTGTATGATGCCCATGCAAGAGAAAATTTCACGCTTAAGGCGTTGTTGTTCTGTACAGTCAACGACTTCCCTGCGTATGGTAACTTGTCTGGATACACAGTCAAAGGAACATTTGCATGTCCTGTTTGCGAGGATGTTTATTCAAAGGTTAAGGACATCGTAAATGTTTTTGGAAACACATAAAAAACGCCAAAAAACATTTGGAAAAAGTGTTCCATCTTTTGGGAGTTACCGTATTTGCGTCATTTGCCTGTCAGACACTGTTTGGATATCATGCATATCGTGAAAAACGTCGGTGAGGTAGTGAGGGACTTTGCTCAATATACCGGGTAAAACAAAAGACGGGTTAAAAGTAAGGAAAGACATGCAAGCCATGGGTATACGACCAGAGTTACACCCACAAGAGAACGAGAAACGAATTTATCTACCTCCTGCGTGCTACACTCTTTCAAAAATGAAAAAATCAGCTTCTGTAAATGTTTGCATTCAGTAAAAGTACCCTCCGGGTACTCTTCAAACTGGAAGAACATAGTCTCGATGAAGGATTTGAAGTTGCTACGCATGAAGTCTCACGATTATCATGTGTTAATGTTATATCTTCTTCCAGTAGCGATCAGAGGGATTTTACCTGATAATGTCAGAAATACTTTAACCAGATTATATTTCTTCTTCAGTGCCGTCTGCTGCAAGGCAATTGACATGAACTCCCTCAGTGATCTACAACATGAAATTGTAGTCACATTATGTGAGTTCTCGAACAAGCAATCGAAAAGATTCTGGAGCGTCCTCGAGGTTAACTTGAGATGTACTTTTCCACCATCCTTTTTTTACATAATGGTGCACTTAATTGTCCACATCGTTCGAGAGATCCAATTTTGTGGTCCGGTCTACTTACGATATATGTACCCTTTTGAACGATATATGAGTATCCTAAAGAGTAGAATGAAGAACAGATATCGATGGAAGGGAGCATAGTAGAAGCGACAGTCACTGAGGAAGTCACAGAATTTGTGACTGATTATTTGAAAGAAGCAAGCAGAGGCGATTGGTATTCCAAAACCGCGACACTACAATAGGTATAAGGGTAAACGTGTTATCGACATAAATATTGTACATGTGCCACGTGATCTTATTCACCAAGCACATCTTTTTGTATTACAACACGTTGAGGTTGTTGAACCTTTCTTCGACACCCATATGGCTGAGTTAAGGCAACAAAATCCCACTAAAGGTCATCTTTGGCTGACAACTGAACAAAACCGAGTGTTTTATCATGGTTCAAAGATCATGTGTTTGAACTAGCTTCATCAAATCCAAAATATGTCAGTGAAGAGATTAGATGTTTAGCCGCTGGACCTGAAACTAATGTTATTTCGTTTGAAGGGTGTGACATAAATGGATATACATACTACACTGCACGCCAAGATGCTAAGTCAATAAATCATAACAGTGGAGTAAAAATTGAAGCTGTAGTCACTGAATACCAAACCGGTAACCAATCTCGACCATGTAGCAGTTCTAGTTGGTATTATGGTGTAATCGAGGACATTTGGGAACTAGACTATCACGTCGATTCTTTTCTAGTGTTTCGTTGTAAATGGGTAGACAACCGACGTGGATACCATAATGATGGAGGACTCATTTTGGTTGATCTTTCTTGTATCAGCTATACGAATGATAAATTTGTCCTAAGAAAGGATTGTGAGCAAGTGTGGTATGTTCAGGACCCGAAAGACTGTAGGTGGTCTGTCGTTCTTCCTGGAGAAGACCATTTGTTTTGTTGAAATGAAAACAATGACGAAGACGACCACGAGGTGATAGAAGAGACACATTTTTTCCTACAGGATTACAGGATTCAAATGATGATTTGCAAAATGAATTGCTTTACACAAGGTCAGACCATGATGAGGGAGTCTGGGTTGAAAGTGGAAAATAATCTAAGTTTTGGTGTCAGGTAATAACCAAAATCGAGTATGTATTTCTAAGTTGGATAGAGTATCTTTTTTAATGTTATATAAACTATTTTTGTTGGTATGTTTAATTAATCTTTATATTAATATGTCTTGATCTAATGTTTTATTTTATCTTAGTGGCTGATCACCCGATGAATGACCCGATGGACGATCCAGTTGGACAGTTCATCACGACTGGAGAAGCTGAACCACCACAGCAGACGAGACCAGCTAAGCGGATCACACGTGGTGGTAAGAAGGCTTCGAGGAAGTTCGCGCCAGAACAAGAGGCTGAGGCTGGCCCATCACAACAAGCTGAAGAGCCGATAACTAATTCATCATCTCAAACAAAACCAAAAAGCGGGGTGCCACACGAGCGCTGAAGGCAAACAAAGGCCCCCCCACGAAGCCGGTGCGCTTCAATGAGTACCAGCAGCCGAACGGAGAATGGAAGAAGGATTTTGTTGCTTACTCGGGGCATCTGGTTAAGACATACTGCAATATCAACCACAATTGGAAGATGGTGCCTAAGGCGTTGAAGGATACCATGTTTGAGCGTCTTCAGGTAAACGATCACACATCTTTAATAGTATATGTGTTTTATATAAATGCAAGAGTTGCTTATAATGTGTCACTAATCTTGCATTTGTGTATGTAGAGTAATTTTGTGTAGATCCCTCTCATAAGGAATGTGTGCTATAATCAATGGCTCGACAGTTTCGGGACCATAGGCATCTGCTTGCCAACAAGTATATCTACGGTGCGAGCGATGTAGAGGATCCGGATGATCCAGAAGCAACAAGTGATGTAAGGCCACCGTGGGAGGTGTACGATGGTATCACAGAAGAGTAGTGGACGCAGTTCGTTGAGGCTCGTCACACCGAGGAGTTTAAGGTGGATTTGTTGTCTTGTTCTCTCATTCATATGATATCTATTATTATAAATCACCTCACATAATATATATGTAATTTAAATTTTTGTAGGTTGTTCGTGCGAAACAGCAAGCGAACGTGAAAAAAAATTTGTACCCTCATCACTTGGGTGGCAAGGGTATCGCCGAGCGTACCATAGAGTGGAGAAACAAGGTCTAATACCATCAGATGTACTCTGAGTGCCTAGTGCAGTGACAAGAGGATGAAAATATGAAAACTCAGTCGCATTCCCAAAAATCCAATCCTGAAAATCCTCAGTATGATGACGCCACGACAGGCGTTATTAGTCAAATGGTGAGTTAAAATTTTAGAAAAGAATATAATGATTGTTAATTCAAAGTTGAAAATTTGGTTTGTGTGACTTTCTACTAATTTGTAATGACATTTGTATAATTCATAACAGGATGAGTTGAGCTCTCAAGTGTCCCAGGGTACTTGGACTCCTGTCAGGCACCATGATCCTCTTTCTCGCACTCTCGAAAAGACGGATCATCCAGGCCGTGCTATCGGTTTTGGTGGCCAAGTTGGAATCCGTCAAGCTTTTGGAATCCCGGTTCCAGGAAAGGCGTCCAAGGTAACGTGATGACATACAAAGAGCATTTGGCAAAAACAGCTGATATGAAGGAGCAGTGGATCGCTGAGGCTATAGCCAGAATGCGAGCCGAGATGTTAAGCAGTGAAAAGTTTCTAGACCACCAGTTCCCCACCCGTTCAGACAGAGACTACACCTGTGCGGAGGAGTAGCGTCCAATCGGTTGATCCGTCTCCGTATGCATCTCTCAAGGTTAGACTAACTTGCTAATTATAATGCATGAGAATTAATCTTTAACTTGGTGTTAGCAATTTAGAAAACTGTCTAAACATGCATTTTCCCTATAATTTTTAGAACCCTACTGACTGCACGTTGCTCTTAAATATTGGTGATGAGAATGTTACGGTTGCGTGGGTGGGGCAAGTTGTTTCCCTCTACTCATACCGATATAGTGAACGGTCAACAACTTATGAGTAACCATGTTAGGGTGCTTGTGGATGATTACGAGTCACAATATGGTGATGTTGGATTGCCGGTTCCTTTCCCTGTGTATGTACACTGCGTGCTTCCCAAACTTATACAATTTAGTGCCTGGTTCACTTGGTCAGACTCACGGGGCAGGTAAGCGAACTGAACAATATATTCTCTGAAATTGTTTTCTTTTACAATATAGTCTAGTTGTATAACGTTATAGACTTAATTAATATATTAGGAAAATATTGGACCCAAATCTGATAAGAGGAAAGGTAAGAGTATTGCTCAACCAGTTCCTGCCCCTTCTGTTCCTTCAAAGGCATCGATATAAATGTCAATATTAGAGATATAATTGTGCCACAAAACATACTCGATCGCTTGTCTCCTAATCTAGCAATCCTGCTCGCGGCATTACTGATGACGCCTCCAGATCATGATGCGATTACATTAACCGTCGATCAGATGATATTTCATTATGAGGAAGGTTCTGTGATAGACATTTATATGAACGATTTTGTGGATGTATTCAACCGAGATTGGCTGAATGTATCAATCATCAAGTCAGCCATGTTGTGAGTGATTACTGCCCTGTACATATTTGAATTGAATTTTAAATTAGTGTTGATGAAATGTCAAATCACTAACGATATTGTCTTTATAGTGAAGACATGTGCAATATAAGGCGGTCAAAGATCATGGCAACAACGAGTTCGATTACTTGTGTCCTACTATGTGCTCCCAGGCGAATATGTCAAGTGACCTTGAGCGTATTGTGCAATACTTAGCAACGACGCTCTACAACTGTGGGAACAAGTCTTACGTTATGCTACGGTTCATCAATGGTAACTTCATCATCCGTTGCTATTTATATGATGATCATTTAATTGTATTCAATTAATGGTATTCTAATACGTGAACAGCCGACACTGGTCTTTACTAGTGTTGTTAATGAAGAACCCTAGGATTTTTCAATTTGACTCACTTGGTAGGAATTCCAAGAGACCAATGATAGCGGCTATGCTTGTAAAGTGGGTAGTTTATCTTGTAGAATAATGTTTATTACTTAATCTTTTTTACTGGAAACTTTAACTTAATGGGTCTATTAACCTATATTTTGGTTTAATTTAGCGCATTTAAAGCTTCATTGATGACATGGGAAGACCACCGAAAGAATAACAACATCCCATGGAACCTTGTCAAGGTATATAATTGGTGTTAATTGGTGTAGTGTAGGAATACTTGTAAATACTTGAAAGAATGATGTTGAACATGTATGTATATATGTACAGTGTCTAGTGCAGCATGGAGGTTCTGAATGTGGATACTATGTCATGAGATTTATGCATGACATAGTAGGCACGACGACATTTTTACCAGAGAAATCATTAGACAAGGTAAGATTTGTTTAAAGTTTTGGATATATACTTCCTCGTATGTTGTTATACTTGTAGTTTATAATTAATGTTGTTTTTTTTACTCCAGGCTTTTGAAACGGCCGTATTGAATTATGAAGATCCACAAATTGTCGAGATTCTTGAGGATTGGGCAGAATACATCATTACAAACTTCGTTATTTGAATTTGCATTTCTAGCTGAATAGTTGTAACTCATCACATTAGTAGTCATTGTTGAAGTTATCAATATTGTAATATTACGGTATAACAAAGTAAACTTTATTTTTACATATATGATTTAGTTAATTTGTTAATTAAGTTGTTGGGCTATGACCCGACCCTATTTGATGGCCGTAGAATGTGGAATTGATTGCTCATTTGTGCTGGCAGTGTGATATATGTGATACACATGCAGGTCTGCTTGAAACATTGAGGTGTTTATATGGTATATAAAGAGCTACCCTGGTGAAAAAAAATTTGGACCTATCTCGGCGGTTGTATAAAGAACCGCCGAAATAGATATGAAAAAGCATCTATCTCGGCGGTTCTTAGCTTACAACCGCCGATAGAGCCAAGGTCGATCGTAAGGTCGGTCCCTGGGGCGGTCAATACCAGAATGTATTCTGGAACGGACCGACCCAGAGATGTGGTTAGATTTTGGTTTTCGCAACCACCTATTTCGGCGGTTTTTAGTTACAACCGCCGAGATAGGTGCTCAGACCTATCTCGGCGCACTCCATTTCGGCGGTTTACCACCGCCGAAATAGGCTATTTGGAACCGGCGAAATAGGCCTTTTTTGTACTAGTGATCGTTAATGGGGAATGCATGAGTTAGATTAGAGATGAGACTTGTAATTAGAGATTTGCAGGATCCAATGATTAAATATCATCTACATAGACTAACATGTAACAGTATGGCCCTGAAGGTGATAAATAAAGAGTGAGGAGTCTGGTGTAGAAGCAGTAAATCCAAATATAAATTAGAAATGAGTAATAACCTTAAGAACCAAGCTCTAGGAGACTACTTCAAACCATACAGGGATTTGTTCGGTCGACAAACATGATTAGGGAATTGCTGATGAACAAAGCCACTTGGTTGTTTAATGTAGACCTTCCCTTCCAACTCACCATGTAGAAAAGAATTTTCTACATCCACCTAATAAATAGGCCAATGTAGAGCATTTGCTATAGCAAGCACAACTCTTATGGTAGTGACTTTAACCACTGGACTGAATGTTTCAAAATAATCAACCCTAGGAGACTGATGAAAGCCCTGAGCTACAAGCCTATCCTTTATTCTTTCAATAGTCTGGTATGCATTCTCTTGGTTTTAAGATTCATTTGGATCCCAACACATTAATGTGTGGTTCTCAAGGCACAAGTTCTAGTGTGTTATTGTTCATCAAGGCAATATATTCACGATGTATAGCATCTCTCCATTTTGCATAATCATAGCAATTGTGAAAGATGATTGTTCTGGTATAGGACTAGGATGGGACAAAAACTTCAATATTGTGTGGCCAAGGTATGGTTCCATCAGTATAGACCTTTGGCTTAGGGGGATGTGTGGGTTTGGGTGAAGACTGATGGCATCAGGTTGAGGAGACAAGGTAGGGGATGGAGGAATATGTGATGATGAACAAAGTGAAGTAGAGCCAGAAGTGTTTTGTGGGAGAAGATGTAGATGATGAGGTATTTAATGGTGAATGAGATGGGTTGAAGAATTTTGAGGAGGATGAGGAGATGAGACATTTAGGATAAGAAGTTCCATAGGCATGAGGAAACTGTATTTTGTGGTGTTGTATGGGAGTTGGAGGAGAAAGGAAAAGACTTTTTATGAAAGGAAACATCCCTTGAGATGTAAAGACGCCTTGTATCTAGGTTATAACAGGGTAACATGTGGATGATGAAGAATATCCCAGAAAAACACAAGTCTCATATCTGAATGCAAGTTTGTGAGAATTATATGGCCTCAAAATAGGATAGCAACAATTAGGTTAGAAAGGAAGGAGGCTTATTATAAAGCTATTAGTATAGGATAGGTAGGCTAGTGTTTTTGTGGGTAACCGGTTGTGAAGATAAGCAACAGTTTTAAAAGCATAGGACCATAATTGTAAAAGCATGTGAGCTTAGGACAAAATACATAACCCTATATCAATAATGTGTCTTTTCTGTTTTCAGCAACTTCATTTTTCTAGTGTGAATGAGGGCAAGTGACCTTGTGGTTGATACCATGAAGGGCACTAAAAGAGAAGAAACACAAAATTCCATTCCCCATCTATTTGTATGGCTTTGATATTCATTGGAAACATCCAATCATGGCATGAAAAATCATTAAAATTATCAAAAAACAGTTGTCACCATCCTCAGATATATAGTGGGCAAGACATCCATGAACGACATATCAAAATATCTTTAGAAACTAAACTGCTTGAAAAAGGTGGAAGAGCTTGTTGTTTTCCAAAACAACAAGCAGTACACAGTTCAGTAGAGTCATGCCTAGAAACAGGTAGGCTAAACTTATTTATTGTAAGAGTAGATATACTTGGACTTGGGTGACTAATCCCTTGGTGACAGATGGTGTTTGGGGGCAGATTGGTGTACTTGAAGGAGGGAGCCGATGTCTGCTTTGATGGAAACACATAGATTCCGTTCTTAATAGTACTTTGGGTTAGGATCCTCTTGGTGTTTAGGTGCTTCACAAAAAAATGATCCGCATGAAACTAAAAAATGTAGCAATATCCTTGTAGAATTTACTAACAAATGATAGATGCTTTTGTAGAGAGGTGTACAAATGATATTATCTAGTATGCAAGTGTGAGGATAAACTGTAAGAGTACTAGATCCTTGAGCAATTATGGGCAGAAAGGAACCATCCTCAATGGCTACTGTGTCAGTACCTTCATAATCATAGATGGTTGAATTTAACTTGCCAAAATCTCCATAAAAATGACGAGTGGCTGCTTATTAGGCAGTCACTCTTGAGCTGAGGTTTTTCTGTAGCATTCACAACAATAGAAGGGGGGACAAGGCTGATAAGCTTGGTTGAAACGATGATAACATATAGGAGTAGACCTGGCAATTTGGGTCGATGGGTCGGGTTGGTATCAACCCTTACCCAACCCATTTAAAATATCATAAACCCAATCCAACCCAAAATGGATGGGTTAGAAAATCATGACCCTAACCCAACCCGTTTAAAATGCTTCAACCCTAACCCAACCCACCCAACCCATTTTTTAAGCATACAACAATTTAGATGGATTAGAAGTAGAAATTAATAATAAAAATTCATAAACCTCAAGTGCTAGCTGGTACACCAATTAGGATGAAACCAAAAGAAGAGGGTAATCTTGCTTGATCGACCCAACTGTAAACGAATTCCATGTTATGCGAAGAATCTAAAGTACTGCACAATTTCCCATGAATAGAAGTACTTTTTCCATTAGTTTATTTTTATCAATATGAGCATAAAGCTCTACCACTGTTGGGGAGGAATCCTATCTAGATATGCACATGATCCTAGTACCCTTAATAAAAAGGGGAACAAAAATAAAAATCTTTGTTTTGTATTAGAGAAATATACTAAAGATAAATCTTGTAAAGTTAGAAATAGTTTATAAATTGACAACTCAAAGCCTCAAACTATGATCGAGTTTTAAAATAATTACACCTATTTAAACTAAGGGTCCATGCCTTAGAAAAGTACAATCACAATCATCTAATCGTTACCAACAGTTGATGAACTTTTATGCAACATGCTATTTGTATTGCTAGCTTCAGAATTCACTAAGAGGTCTATAATCAAGATCCTACTCACAAAAAGTATATATCACCTACTTTTGTTCACACTTCTAGATAATCTAGACATACCTATGTTCACAAGAACGTAATGGCAGTGAGAATAAGAAAAACAAACCTTGGGCAGAGATGAAGAGCGACATAGACATGAAGAATAGTGTAGAGAAGAAAGATGGATGTGAGTCTGAAAGACAAGAGCATTAGGGTTTTTAACATTATCTTAAGGTCTAGTTGGACCCTTTGTTTGACATACAACTGGTTCGACCGTCTGTTTAGTTAAGATTGTATGATATTATTAAAGGTTGGATAGTCCAACTGCACTTGGGCTTAAGGCTAATGTATAGTTTGATCTGAAAATAATATATATATATATATATGTGAATTAATATTTTTATTTTTTATTATTTACAAATATATTTTCGGGTTTCGGGTTGGGTCATGGGTTTAGATCTTTATCCTAACCCAACCCACAAAATTAGCTCATTACCCTAACCCACCCAAAAAATGGATGGGTCAATAATCAAGACCCTAACCCGCAAAAGTATGGGTTGGGTTCGGGTTGGGTCAAAATTGTCAGGTCTATATAGGAGCATTGTGCCCTTTTTTATGGCATATCCGGCATTGAGGACGGAGGATCATGATGGCCAGCAAAAGTGGTGTTTGGTGAGGGCTGGTAAGAGGCGGTAGAGTAAGTGCTTATAGAAGTGAAGACAACAATAGCAGATATGCCTCTGCCCTATAGATGTAAAGTTTTTCCCCAGTTTGCATTTTGCATGGAGTAGTTTGTCTGAGTTTGACCCTGAAATTGTTTCCCGATGAATGGCTAGATTGTTGGGTGGAGTAAAAGAGGGGGTGTTGAGAGAAACATCATGTGTTAGGCCCTGTTTGTTGAGAAAGCCATGCTTATGTGGATAGCATGTAATTGTAGTTCGCTTCAGCAGGGGAAGGGGTCAGATCGGGAAAGGATCCTAGAAACTAGGGAGGAATATTCATGTGGTAAACCTTTCAGGATATAACTCTGAAATTCTCTATCTCCAACTTATGACTAGTAGTAGAAAGAAAATCAACAAGCGATCTAACTCTATTATAATATGATGTTATCATTTATGTAGGTTTCTTTTCAATGGAGGCTAACTAAAGGTGAAGCTGACCAATTTGAGCGTTGGTCTTAGTAGCAAAAGCATCATGAAGATAGGACCAAACTTGAGTAGATGTGGTATAATTGACAACATGTCTGAGAATTGAATCACAGAGAGATGTAAACAAGATCGAGAGTACCAGATGATCAGGTTCCAGCGAGTTGTCTCTGGATTTTTAGATCCATTAGTGTTTGGGGCTGGACATTTGTAAGTCCCATCTACAAACTTGTATAGATCACATCTTTTGAGAAATGTGAGCATCACTCCCTTCCACAACCTAAAGTATCACCCTAGTTATCACCCTAAGTTTAACCATTAGTGTTTGAAGCTGGACATTTGTAAGTCCCATCTACAACCTTGTACAGATCACATTTTTTGAGAAATGTGAGCATCACTCCCTTCCACAACCTAAAGTTATCACCCTAAGTTTGACAAGGTTAATAGTTGCAGATAGTATTGATTGTGTGCTTGGTCGTAAAGGTGTTTGAGTCTGGCATTGTGTTGAACAGATACCAGCCCAGATCCATCGATGCCAGTACCACTGTTAACAGATCCGATAGAAGAATGTTCAACCATGGCCAGATCAGGAACAACAAGAGTAACAATGGCTAGATTAGATTTTTTTTTAGAGAAATTCAGTTGAGCCATACAGCTTTGATACCATATAGTAAAACATAGTCAAAGGCAAGAGATATTAAATGATTATTTCATCATATGATTATTTCATTCCGTATTATTGTACTATGTGTACTTCACATAGAAAGTACATATGACTATAATTATATATGTATATCATACTTATATGCTTAGTGTAAGAGGGACCAATTAAATTTATAAATCTACATATAGTGTAATAGGGACCAAACAAATGCTGTATACACCTGGTCCCATTGGGCTTCAAATATCTCGCTGGACTTTAAACCAAGCTAGATAATCAAACATCCAAAAAGAACATATAACACAATATAAATTGGTAAGAACTCAAAAAATGTATTCTTTTTATGCTAAAATATTAATTTTTGTTAAAGTGAATCTACTAAACTTAAGTTTAGATTAATCTATTATTTAGAAGTGAGGAAGCATCAAACCTGAAAGCTTTGAATTATAAATCAAAATATCAAAAGATGGACTTTCCACTATCTAGCCGGTCTCAAAAATGTTCAGCAGGCAATGTAGAAATCATTAGACAACAGCATACGAGAAAAGCAGCTCAACAATTTTCTAATTACAGCATGTTTTCAGGAAAGTTGCTCTCGAATACTACACTGTAAGATAGAGAGGGGACAATGAGAGACAAAGTTAGGGCTGGGGAATGAACAATATATAACTTGATACTGAAGTTAAAAGCATCCAAGAGATCCACCGCAGAGCCATGTTAGTCATCCATCCCGATCATCTTGTAGTGAAAGAAAGCACAAAATGCAGGCTTCACTTCTCCTTTTGATGCTTTTTAAGTTGCATTCTCCAGCTCGAAGATCAAGTAGGTGAAAGTTTGTGGTCAGTTGAATCAATGAAGTTAACTCATTTGCCCACCAGCTTGAAATAAGCGTACAAACCGGATCCAAGGAACCCTAGCATCTGTCCGATCACGTTGAACTGCAAGCAGAAGAAAAACATAATTCTTTGACTTCTGCTTCAAGCTTCAAAAATGGAATGACCTGTCTAGAAAGAGAATGCAACAGGATTATCATCAACTTACAATATCGAAAGGAAGACCACCAAAAATTACCCAGCCAAACCCGATTGTGAAGAAGTCCTGTAAAAGCAAGATCAGCAAGGAATGTGATCAGTAATGAAGACAGTTGGTGCCTTGGTGGTGTCACTTCTAGCAGAAACTAAAAATCACAGAACTTGATCTTAAAAATAACGTCACTCACTGCCCGTACAATTAAGGATAATATACTATAAAGTAGCTTGGAATGCTGTCTATTGAATGAATAATTTAGTGTCCAGGGTTATCATTCTTCAATGGCATATAGATTTGGCACCAATCAAAAAGGCAAAAGTTAATATTCCTGTGTTGTGTCCATAATAGAAGCAAATCATCTTTGAGTCTCTAAGCCTGTCCCTCCCAGAAACATAACGACAGGAATCCATTTGTGGGTAAACCACGCGTATGAATATACCTTTAGGTTTCCACATATTGTCTGAGTGAGGGCTGAATTGAGAGTGGTATTGAGGAAGATGCTATAATTGAGGAAGAACGCCAATACACAGGAGAAACCCATCACAACCTGCAAATTCAGAGAAAGAATTATCAATACTTGAAGCAAATGGCTTGGGGAGACTAAAAGACAGAGAAAGGTCAACCATACTGATAAAATCATAAAAGTTCAAAAATCAGGAATTACTAATGATGCAAATTGTCCAAAGATTACACAACAAACATCAGATGTAATCACCTACAAGATCATGCAGAATCATATGCTACCATGTCAGTATCTGACAAACTACATGGATGAGTGGAAATCTTAAAGGATCAGGCTCAGATAATATACCATGAAGCCAGGTGAAAACAAGGATGGAAAGTTAATTGTCATCTCCAGATCACCCCTTATGTATGTCCAGAATAGTAAAAATGGAGCACATAAGAATCCTGTATAATAAGACAAACATGAATTAATACAAAATCCAGTTACCCCAACAGAATTATGAAAGGAATATCAGTAAGGTTATAGTAAAACTAACCATTACACCACAACATAAGCCCAAAGCTGTTCAAGCCACTAGACTTTCCTGAGAAAGATGGATATACAGGATTTAGCTTAAAAAGCAAATATTACGCTTCAGAATATAAAAATATATGTCGATGGATAATTACCAATTCTAGCTATGGTTGCAAGATATATAGCTGTGGTAATATTGGCTATGAAAACAACTGCATAACCATATGAATCAAATGAGAGGTCTCGAGCCCCCGCCACAATTGCACCAAGCACAATCAATCCTACACTGTAAGAAGCATACAATTTCCATTAGTGTAAGCCAATGGTGACTCAACAATTGATACTCACTTTTACCACCAGAAGATTCCCAGTAGATGTGATAAATATTTCATCACAAAAAGATTCATGCACATAGGGTGAGCATTCAGTTTGGATAGTTAGGATTTATTCAAAAACCGAATTAACCGATTATTTTTTTTGAATTTTAACTGAATTTTCTAACCGAATTTTAAAATTTCGGTTAATCGAATTATCCAAATTATAATTTAGTTTAGATTTTGGTTTTGACTTTGTCTAATTCTGTTAACCGATTTATCCATTTTTTAAATAATATTCTATTTTCTAATTCTAGTCTTTAGTGACAAATAGTTAAACACAAACCCTAATTTTCGGTTAGTTGAGATCCAAACAGCTAAAATTTGGATTTCAATTCGGTTTTCGTTTTCGGTTTTTCACTGAAAAAAAATTCGGATTTTGGATAACGGTTAATTCGGTTTTGGTCTTAATTTGGATAATTCGGTTTTCCACTGAAATATAACTGAAATCCAATTTTTATTTTACAGTTTGGATTTTGGTTAACCGAATTATCCAAATGCTCACCCCTATGCACCCCTATGCACACATACAACAATATTAGACACGAGTACTCATAGATATTCATCTGTTCTTAATGTGAGCAAACAATCTGCTGAAATATCTGTGGTAGATTTCAAATAGTTATGTTACCAAAAAGAGATTGTAGAAACAAAAAACTGAGCAATAGCGTAGATTCATCATTCTAGTTTTCAAATAAATAAGCTGATAGAGAAGCAAAGAAAAAGGGAGCTCCACCTTCCAACAACAGAAGACGAGTATTTTTGCCCAGCAAGAACATACTCCATAACCATCGTAAAGACCACAGTTGTTCTCCTCAAGGTGGTATACATGGGAACATTTACTCCTCGCACAGACTCCATGGTAGCTAACTTGAAATGAATAGAAGAGAAAAGATTATGACAATAAACATAATCTTTTTGAGCTTTTGTCTGTTGACATAATCAGCAAAGTGAGCTTACCATGTAGAGCAGATAGGTGAATGCAAGAGGAAGTGTATGGATCAGTGTCTTTAGTGGTACAAGAGTTACTGGGTTTTCAACAACACTCAAGGGCTCAGCCACTGAAAATGAGATAATCTTCAAGCGCCTCATGATATAGAGAAATGTACATGAGCATGTCATCTGCGGAAAATGTGAATTCAAACCCGTTCAAATAGAAATGTATACTAGCTTAGAGCTATTTCACAGTCATTAAACAGCAGCAATGCTAGCTTTCAGTAGACATTTCAAAACTACAAATCGGTCCAGAACATATTTATATGCCATCAATTAAAAATGTCATAACACGCCAGAAGCCCAATATTACTCTACTACATGGTATACAGGAACGCTTAACCATTGCATTCTCAAGGAAACAGATTTTATGAGAAACAAGAGGCAGGCATATACCTGAAAAAGAGTAATGACATTTGCTGATGGGAAGCTATATGAAGACAATGCAGCCTTGTTGAACAACACCAGAAGCACTGCAAGAAGGTAACGGAAGTCCTGATTGTAAAAATGAAGACTATGGTAAAAACACGGCATAAGATCAGAACGAGGCGATATTCAATCCAATGAGGCTAGCAATCTCTGTTCCTGCTTGAAGCAGATAAAACATGACAACTGGTCATAGTAGGCATCATCGGATCTATACGTACTTCAGCAATAGGTAATGATCTATAAAGTTGTTGGCTAGTGGACAGCAAAATCAGAAAAGCGAAATGGACTTCAAAACTCAGATTGGTCCAGAAGGAGGGTAGATAGAGGATAACCGAGAAAAACTTCACATTCGAGTTCAACAACAGCAGATTGACCACTGAATGCTACCTTTATCAATAAACGTCTGCGAATTAGAATCAGGAGAAATGAAAAGCAAACACTTTCGCCTACTTGTAAAACTCGGACCACTACGTTAAACTGATCAGGGAGGGATCAGAATAGCAACGGTATATTCATTTGATTAGACTGTTTACTCGCTCCTCTGAGTTAGGTGTTGATAATCTTTCTCCGACTTCTAATTTCAAGACTGGATAACTGACTGATTTTGCTGGTCAGAGGCATCAAATTAGCACAATTGTCAAAGTCGTTAAGCTGTGAGGCCTCCAAAAGGTTGAGTCCAAATCTCCAAAAAAATCGTAAACGGTAGCAGCTAGAGAAACACGTATACAACGCCGCTTAATTTATAACGAACTAGATTAGACATAACCATAACTGAGAAGAGCACATATTCGGTTAACTTAAACCACGGAACTCTTCAATTTCACCAGATAAATTGGATAAAGAAGAACGAGTTGAAAAGTAGAAGAATTAAAACCTGCACAGCTCATATATGATATGGCGGCATAAGCGCCCCGTTTGGTCATGCCGGAGCCCTTGAAGAGCCTCTCATCGCCTCTGGAAGGATCTGATACCGGCAACATCGTATTCTTCGTTGGATTTGAAGCCATGTGTTCTTCGCTTCTTCCGCCAATTTCTCTCTCACAAAATTCCCTTTTCTTCCACTCAACTCTTCCGTGCATCAGATGTCCGAGAATCTTTAAATCATAGAGACCGCGCCTTGAAAATTTCAATCCTATGAATGCAAATGGAGATGTTCGGTCAAAGTCGTCAAGCTGGTCGTCTATGGCGACCGAAACGAGTGTTTCCTTTTTGGTTGTTGTAAGTTGGGAAAGCAACGGGAAAGACATGGCGATATGGAAAAGTTACCTCGACTTGGTAGAATTAGCTGTCGTAGAGCAGAAGGCCCAATCCAAGAGCTACTTTTTCCTTTATTAGGCTTCGTTTTACTGAGCCCAATAGTTTTGAGAAAAAACTGCACAAGTTAAATCTGGTTTAACCCTTTCCTTTATTAGGCGATATTATTGTCAACTCAAGTCAGGGACCATTTCTAGCCTTCGAAAAAATTCAGGGACCATCTAATTTCTTATTGACGCAAATTTGTCCGGAAAATCTTGGGCATGTGCCCAACTTTTATTTTCTCCAGCGGATCACTATAATGACTTAGGGCCCGTTAGATACCAGCAGATGAAATGGGTAGAGGCGGGGAACGTCGTGAAAAACAAGTATGGCTAGAAGTTGTCTGAAAGACAGATATAGCCCCACTCACACGACCTCTGTCACTGGTATTGGTATCGCGCGTAAGGAAGGGTAGGACGTAAGTTCAATTGATGTTCAGATTGATGTTCAATTAATCTATGCCCTAAAACGAGCAGTAAAATAAGGTGTCGTATGTGCAGTGTGAAATGTGGATTATTCACGCGCGATTCGAGGGAATCGACGAATAGTCGTGAACGAATGGATCCTTAGGTACACTATTAACTATTGTATTTTACAAATATATGATTCTTCTAAAAATGTTTAGCATGTTCTTCCTTGCATAATATTTCAGTTATAATTAAAAAATGTGTAACTTTTTGGATAAAACTCTCATCAATTGGTCTATATATTTTTCTTAGTTACTTACCAATTACCATGCTTGGTCAATATTCATTTCTTTCCCTTTAAGATCTCACACATTTATTTTTTCCCATTAAGTAAATTAAAAATTGACTTCTTTCCCACTCTGAATATATGAAATTAAATAATGGCACATCCACTTATATGTATTTATCTCATTTTGATCTACTACTTTTACACATTTACTTTCTAACATTCGTAGCAACACCTCTCAACCATAAGATCCACTAACATATGCTTGGTTAGAAATCTCTTGCACAACCCCTAATTCTCACACAATTTCTATAAAAATACACGGGAGATGCAACATAAACCTTTTCATATGTCATATGTGAGATGTCTATCATGTGTTTGATGCATAAATGTTCATGTTTTAACTCTTTGTGACTTGTATATGGTGAATACGAAGATCAACTCAACACTAGATGCACCAAACATCTAGTGACAATTGTTTCATCAAATATATATGAACAACCCTATAAGAACATACTTTGTGACTTGATATGGTGAATATGAAGATCAACTCAACACTAGATGCACCAAACATCTAATGACAATCATTTAATCAAATATACATACATACATATTTATATATATATACTACAAGGCCTATAAGAACATACTAAACTTACTTGAGATGAAGCAGATTAAATCTTCTTATAGGTTCCACATACTAAGCTCTACCTTCACCAAAGCCCGTTTTCAACCTCCAATGGCTATTTCTTCTTCTTTTCTCTTATTTGTGCAAAAGAAGAAGAACATGAAGAAGCTCCACCACCACCAAAGCCCTTCTTCTTTCTCCCATAGTTATTTCTTCTCTCTCTTTCTCTTATGTGTGCTTTGGAGGCTTAACTTCCTTTGTACCTAGTGATGGGGATCTTGAAGCAAAATCCTTAAAACTCTATTGCTGAACCTTGAACTTATTTTAATGCTTTATTTTAGTCGTTATGCTTAATGTATGAAGATATTAAGTTATTATGGCTTTTAAGGTTGTTTACATGAAAATTAGGGATTTGCTTAGGGTTTGCTCAATTTATTATCAATGTGTTAAATTGGTTGGTTTAATGTTGCCGATTAGTTTAGCATTAGTGTGAATAACTATGGATGGATTTCTGGAAGTACAAATCTATACCATTAGAGACTAAATCAATGTTATTTATCAAAAGTCGCTAAGATAGATTGCATTGTAACTTAGGGGGAACTTGTGAATAATTCTTTCGGCTGAACCAGATATTAGAACTAACATTAAGGTTCTGACTAAATTGGCTGGGATTAATAAACCTAGATTAGGCTAATAGTTAATTGAGTGTTCCCGTTGTTTAGCTGTGAGTTCAAGAGTCGACAACCGGTAGTAAAGGGATGATGGGTGCAAATATCCATCCCAGGTACACCTATCCCAGTTTAGTTTTGTTGTTTTTTTATTTTCCCGTTTAACAACCAAAAGCCACACAATTTACATTATCACACTTTGTATATATTTGTTCTAACTTATAATGAGCTGAATTGTTGTAAGCCCCTTGGGTACGATCTTGTTGGACTACCGCAACGACTAGGTTCACTACCCATAGTTAGCAAAGTATCTTAATATTATGCACAACAAGCTTTTAGGGCCGTTGTTAGGGACTTTGGTCCAACTATCTTACTTACTATCAGTTTAGTTTTTGTTCATATTTTCATTACTTTGATTTTTCCCTTTTATGTATAATTTTTTTCCTTTTCTTTATAGGTATATAAATGTGATGGATGGTCACTACAATCGAGTAGGAGTTTGGTATGACTACTCCTATGACGTAGAGAGCTACTATCAATAGTTGGTGTGTCAAAGATGTGGAGAATACCATAAGTGTTCTTCCTGTCTGGTTTCATTGTCTGAATTGAGGGCGATTATGGAAGACTTCTCCTTAATCGTCAAGCAAAACGATCAGTGGATTGTGTGCCACGAGTGAGAAGGAGACCATAAAGGCTCTTATTGTTCTAATATCATAGTAAAGGCTAATCCCCCAGTGTGGATGAGCTTTGGTCACTACTACACGCTTTCAACATAAACCAGCAAGCTCAGTCAGCTTGAATGGAGAAACAACTAGAGAGAAAACTGGTTCATCAGGAAGAACAGCCTACTGAGCAAGACACCGTCAACACGAACCAGCTGGAGCTCTAAATCGACATGTAAGAAATCGGTGCAAGAATGCAAGCTCTGCTTGCCAACATGGACCAGCGAAATGCACAACTCGATTATTAGGCTAATTATATATTGTAATATCTTGAGAGTGGACCGGTTCATGGGGTGGAGCAGCCTACTAAGGACTTAAGTTGCTTTTATTCTTCCTCTTCTCCCCTATTTGAGCTAGAGAAATCCAAAGCCATTCAACCATTTGCTTGAGGTTGAAGACAAGCGATCATAGGAAAGTTTCTACTTCAACTTTATGGAATTTCATCCCTTTGAAGTTAACTACCATTATGTCTCCCCCTTTGTGCTTCATCAGACATTGAGGATGCCAACATCCTTAACTTTGAGAAGGAGAAGCCATCACCTCCCTATGGGTCCTCAGAGGAGAGTGCCACCATCAACTTCAAGGAGTCATATCCCTCTAATGTTGATTTTCTCCAAGGCTCTTCCTATGAGCCTTACCGCCAAAGAAAAGAGTTTCTACATCCTCGAAACTGAGGAGGAGGAGGAGGAGTCATCCCTCTTTGATCTTCACTTGGGGGATCAAGGCCATATCCACTTGTTCTCAAGTGATGTGAGGTGGAAGCTTAACGTTCACCCGCTAAGTGCGAATGTCACATTCCCATTTGATTCGGGACTAGAGTTTGAAGACAAAGTCCACCCCGGAGTTCTCCCTGCACTGCTCAATGATGATAAGGATGCCTATATCCTTAAGTTTGGAGAGAAGGTTCCACCATATATGATCCTCACACCAAAGATCATTAACCGAAAAATCCGGACCATTCTTCAATGATAAATGATGCCCGCCCAACCCACTTGTTGAAGCCCACTTCAACGTTCATATTAGATCCTGGAGGAATTAAGGTTGTATGGTCTAACCAAAGACCTTAAACATGGGCATCTTTCTGAGAGGCAAACGGGATGAATTTCTTTCATTTTCCTTTGTTTTAGGTTTTAAGTTCTTCTTTGATTTTGTTTTTGATAACTCTTAACCCCGTGTGTAGTTTGGTTGCTTCTAGTGTCTTATGCAAGTGCAACATCACGTCTACACCACAACCAAGCTACGTTATTATGAGGATAAACCTCAAGTGTGGGGAGACCCTTTAGTGCAATCAACTACAATCTCGAGGAATTACTAGTTTCTTTCATTTTGTGTTCCTCGCTTCTTCTTTTCATTTTGTATCTATCTGAACCTGCCACTGGGGCTGGCTTTTATGCTAAATTGCATGTTTGTTTTCATTATGTTTTCTCTCTGATTTACTTCCTGAAAAGGTCTTCTAATCCATCCTCGGTTTGTATGGTGAACAATGAGGACATTGTTCAATCTAAGTGTGGCGGAGTGGCCTTTTCGGTGGAATATGTCCATAAATGCTTAATCCTCATGCTTATCTTGTATTTGTTCAAAAATCAAAAACTTGGATCTTTGTGTGTGGTTGCTCTCACTGAGAACAACTGTTGTTATAAATTTCCAGATAAATTACTCAAAAAATTCTTTATGATTGCTTTTGTGGAGCATTTTCATTCAGTATGGCCAAGTGATCTAAAATGGTTGAATTTTTATTACTTACATGGGTTCTTTCTCTCTTCTCTCTTAGGGATTTGTAAAGGGTGCTTCTTTGTGGAAATCTTTAAGGGACATGTAAGGCACCATTGGTAACCAACATAATGAAAGTTGAGTGTTCTTCTATGCAAAGGCTAAATGTCTAAATTTGTCTCCTCATCTATTATGCAAGAGTGAAACAAATGAATAAATCTATTTTTCCTTTTGTTTTCTTCTCAGTGCCTATTCTTGAGAGAAGTTGACCATGGTAAAAGTTCTCCAAGTTATCTAAACCTTAAAAATTTAAAGCACTATGGATCATACACTAAAACTATAGATTTTATTTTTCGCTAAGCACTCCCATGCCACCAGTAGGTGAATGACCCACACTCAAATGTTTTAATAACCTTTTATCCTTCTCTTATCCTACAATTCATTCTAGTATTTGTTAACTTTGAGCATTTCCTAATTGCTAGAGGTCATGATTTTGCTTAGGACAAGCAAAAAGGTAAGTGAGGGGGTGTGATAAGTGTCTAAATGAGCATATTTTAAGGGTTAGTTTCATATGTTTTATCAATGTAAATCATGCTCATTTCACTACTTTAGCTAGCTTTCTTATAGTTTTGTGTTTCATTGATATTCTTACATATCTATTGCTTATACATGAGGAAAACCCAGCTAAGAGTAAAGTAGATGAAGAGAGCAATACGTGGGCGTAAACAAATCCAAAATTAGATCTAAAACCAAGAAGATAGAGTGAAAACAATGATGTGGAGATCGACCTCCCCACAGAACAGCCCCACTAGGTTGGTTGGGATGAAAACTTGCTCTCAGGTTTCGACAGACCCATGTGATTGCCCCAGTGGGTTGGTCGGGTACTAAGACAATCACCCTAGTGAGTCGGTCAGGCTTAAGTTTTACACGTGCTTTCTTCCAGAGACGACCAAACCATGGGACCGTCCCAGTGGGTCGGTCTGATGATTTTTTTCCTAAATTCACATTTTTAAAAGGGGAAAGAGAGGGAGTTGGAGATTGACCCAAAACGTAGAAGTAGCTCCACCTCCACCAAAGCCCTAGAATAAGCTCCACCTTCACCAAAGCCCTTCTTCTATCTCCCATGGCTATTTCTTCTCCATTTTCTCTTTTTTGTGCTCTAATGGAGGCTTAACTTTCTTTGTATCTAGTGGTGGATATTTTTTTAGAAATCCTTAAAACTCCATTGTTGAACATTGAACTTGTTTTAATGCTTTATTTTAGTCCTTGAGCTTAAAGTATGATGATATTGAGTAATTATGGCTTTCAAGGTTGTCTACATGAAAATTAAGTATTTACTTAGGGTTTGCTCAATTTATTATCAGTGTTAAATTGATTGGTTTAATGTTGCTGATTAGTTTAGAACTAGTGTGGATTTTTATGGACAAGTTTCTAGAAGTAGAAGTTTATACCATTGGGGACTAAATCAATGTTCTTTATAACAGTTCACTAAGATAGATTGCAATGCAACTTAGGGGGAACTTGTGCTTAATGCTTTCGACTAAATCAGATATTCGATTTAACATTCAGGTTTCGACTAAATTGGTTAGGATTAATAAACATAGATTAAACTATTAGATAATTAAGTGTTCCCGTTGTTTATCTATAAGTTCAAGAGTCGACAATTGGTAGTAAAGGGGTTATGGGTGCAAATATTCATCCCTGGGTACACCTATCCTGGTTTAGTAATTTAGTTTTGTTGTTTCTTTATTTTTCCTTTTAACAACCAAACCCCTAAACATTTACATTATCACACTTTTGTATATATTCATGCATTTTTGATAAACTTGTAATTAGCTGAATAGTTGCAAAGTCCCTGTGGATGCGACCTTGTTGGACAACATGACTCGGTTCACTACCTATAGTTTGCGAAGTACATTCTTAATATTTTGCACAACAACTGCCAAGAAAATATGGGATCAGCTTCAAAAGCGGTTTGGAAGACCCAATGGAGTTTGTTTGTTAGAACTTAAACAGGACATCGTTTGGTCCAGTCTGGGTACAAACTCAATTAGTAACTATCACCAAAATCAAGAAGTTGTGGGATGAGCTTGATGATGTGAGTTGTCTTATTATTACTAGAAAAAATTGGTCTTATTATTACTACATGTTCTATTAGTACAAGAATATTCACCTGTTGTCCATCGACTACGCCTTTCGGCCTGATCTTAGGCCCTGACACACCCTCCGTGGACGAACCTTGCAGAAGCTTCTCAAGCTTAAGCATTTACTTTTCTAGTTCGAGACCAACATCTTGGCAGTGTTGTAGCTAACACGTTAAGTATCCTGCCTGGGGAGTACGCTCGCAAGAATGAAACTCAAAGGAATTGACGGGGGCCCGCACCTCAAGGTCAGGCGTGGATGGGCTCTTTCATTAATTGACGGGGGTCCGCTTCTGTTATTGCTGCTGGAGCACCAAGGAAAAAAAGACCATATGCAGATAATGAAGAACCATAAGACTGAATTACCTGAGATGCCTTCCTTTTTAGATTTTTCTATCGATTTTTTTCTAATTGTTGTGGTACGAAAAAATACTGGAAAAGGTGGACAAGGATGGGTAGGAGAACTCGAAACATATATTCAAAAGAAGCGTTTCGATGTATTGGGGGTGTCTGCGTTTATAGAAGCTTTTATTTTCGTGCTTATCCTAATTGTTGGTTTAGTTTATGCATGGCGAAAAGGAGCATTGGAATGGTCTTAGTTCCGGAATATTCGAATAAAAAAGGAAAAACAAATAAGATTGCAGGAGCGCTCACATTTTTTGGCTTCTTCTTTGACTTGCTTGACAAAAGTCTACATAGCAGTTCCAATGCTACGCCTTAAACCACTCGGCCATCAATTAATGAAAGAGCCCAATGCAAAAAAATGCATGTTGTGTCTTTGAAAGAGTTCGAATTAGTTTGATGCAACCCTCGATGAAATCTGTATTTTCGCAGAGGCTGCATGCGACGGCTAGGAGAGCTATTGGGGGGGTTCTTCCTATATGAAGAAAAAAGCTTGTGCGGGATGCGATCCAACATAGTTCACTGTTGGCGGAAGCCAATGTCCTGGGGTCCTAGGGACTCATTCTGACTGAAACAGGGGGTGGGCCTTTACCAACTTCAAAATCTTCGATTTTAGGGAAGCCAAAAAATGTGAGCGCCTAGCGCGAGTCCAGCTCGTGACAAGGTCCCTATATTAATATAACAAAGGACTTTCTTCTTATTACAACTAAATATATTAATGAAAAATTACATGGATCGTAAAGACTTCGGCCAACACACAAGATGAGACTTTACTAAATATTCAGTTGGGCCTTCCACTGGACTGTGTGATTGTGGAGCGAGGAGGGGGGCACGGCAGAACATGTACGAGCTCCATCGAATGGAAAAATCCAATTCAATGAGGATTTGGTTCATCCCACACGTACACGTCACAGGCATCCCGGATCAGATGATCATCGTGATCTGATTGATCATCGTGATCAAAATCATAAAAATCATAATGGTGATCAGATTCATCATCTTGATCAGATTCATCATCCTTGAACTGTGACGACGTTGAGCGGAGCTCTTCCTGCGGTCTCACAGGCTCTTGCTTCCTTCACCTTACGGAAGATGGCAGATTTGATTGATGCTTTAGTCCACTCTGAGATATAAAGATACCATAATAGAAAAAGATATGCATTTTAAATCCAACAGTAGGTGGATTAGTGACTATCAGTAGGGACGGAAGAAGGCACTTATGGATATTAGCCGGAAGGTTGTATAAATCCATTATGGCTCTCCTTTCTTTCCCGGCCCCCACAACATTGAATCCCCTAAGTCACTTTGTTCCCCAGCCCGCAGGTGTATCCTAACTATATGGAAAGATATCTATCTATGAATCAATCGTTACTATCCTATATCCGGAGTCTGAGTGGGAATAGTTTACCGGTTTACAGTGTGAGTGAAAGATTGATGCAATTTGTCATGCATCTCAATGAAACCTATGGGTTTGTTCTTGGATCAATTCTCATGATGAATCCTTTACCGAGCATCGACCAAGCTTATTCAATCCTTATTCAAGAGAAGAAGCATCACCAGGTTAAAGTTGCGCAACCTACCTATGGTAATTTTTTTCCTTTACAAATGAGGTGTCGATGCAAGATAATGCCATGAAGAGTGTTCACAACTTATGTGGTAAATCTGGTCATAGTGCTACATCTTGCTACAGATAGATAGGTTATCCTTCAAATTTTAAGTCCAAAGGGAAAAGACAAGTTGCTAATGAGTCAGGAGTTCAAGAGGAAGGTGTCACTTAGAAGTAGGTTTGCGGGCGTGTTTGCTGATCAGTATAAAATCATGATGAATTTCTTTAGTCAAAATCATTCAAGTGGAGCTATGGCTGGTAATGTCTACATTAAAAGTGACTTTTTATATTGAAGTTACATATTTGTTGTTCTGCTGAATGCTTGGGTGGATCGCGAATCATTAAAGTGGCATTGTGCACCATGTCTGTTTTAAGACTGATTGGTTTATCAATTTTTACTCCACTAAAAATGGTATAAACATTGAATTACCTGATGGGACTTTGAAGCTTGTAAACATAATGGGAGATGTTTGCATTAGTAGTTATTTTGTCTTGAAGAATGTTCTTTATATCCTCAGTTTAAATACATTTTGTTATCTGTTAGTTGGTTTTCAAGAAAGCTTAATGTGATTCTGTCGTTTATGAAGCATGTTTGTATGTGTTAGGACCTTTCTCTGAGGAAGCAAAGAGAGATTGGTAGGGAATTGAATTGCATATATGTCTTGCACAAGAGTTATTTGAATGCTTTTACTGGCGTAGGATGCTATTCTAAAGATTTTTATTGGTCTGTTAATTCTATTGAAGAGAGAGTGCATGGTAATGATGTTTCTAGCATACTTGTTGGAACACTTTGTGGGATTAATTAGAATTTTTTTGTTGAAGGTTTTCTTCCTATTAATCCTTTAATAAATTGAAGCTTTGACATTTATGGCTTGGTCATTTGTCTTTGCAAGAGACACGAAAAGTGGGTGCTGATAAATGTCTTGATGAAAGTGGTTCTGAGTGTGAGATTTCTATTAAAGATAAACAAACTAGGCTGACTTTTCCTCTTTCTTTTATCAAAACAAGTGATGTTTTTATTTGGTTCACGATGATGTGTGGGGCCCTTATAATATTGGCACTTATGATCGTTATCGTTATTTCTTACTCTTATGGATGATTTTTCCAGAGCCACTAGGGTTTATATGATGACCACCAAGGCATAAGCTTTGACGTGTATAAAATAGTATGTCAGGGTTGTTGAAACTCAGTTTAGTACAAATGTTAAGATTTTATGGACTGACAAAGCTTTTGAGTCAGAATCTTCTATAGAGGGAAAACATTTCTTTGAGGAAATAGGCATGATACATCATATGTCTTCTTCATATACTCCTCAATAGAACGGTATTGTTGAGAGATGTGCATCTCTTAGAAACTGCATGTTCTCTTTTATTTCAATCTAATTTTCATAAGGTCTACTAGGGTGTATCTTATTGACTGTTGTTCACTTGATTCACAGGTGTGTCTAACGCCGAATTTCTAATCTTCTAATTAGCCCTAAGTCATTTTATAGGACACTATCTTTCATTATTCACCTTGCTGCCACAATCATCACAAGCTCCAGTTAATCATAAAGACATCAATGCCAACCAAGCACAAAGCATATCCCATAACATTATTAAAATATCCCAAAAGAAGCATATAAGTTCCAATACCGAATTCATTTCCAACTTTCCATATTAGTTCCTTTTTCCTATGTCAATATCGTAATTATCTCATATAAACATTCCAAGATTAACAGTATACTTGGACACCATTCCGATATTTCTTTCTTTGCATTCTCACACCTTCACAAGGAAGGTTTCAAGGGGACACATTCCCAAGCTTGGTCTTTCTAGACCTCTCTCCTTGAATCTATACCCTTAAGTGTGCATACCCCCTATGGTACCTTTAACCCATATAGTAGATACTAGACCCTACCTCACACCGGTGTCAATGGGACACGTTCCCAAGCATAAACTCATACACTCCATAATGGAGGTGTCAAGGGGACACGTTCCCAAGCATAAACTCACAGACTCCATAAAGGAGGTGTCAAGGGGACACGTTCCCAAGCATAATGAACTCATTCATTCAACTTTTCCATACTCATCTCATCATCTTATCCAAACATTCCGTAATAACAACTTCAACTATTGCAAAGCACATAGTTTCAACAACATTCACATCATATAGTTTGGTATTCACATATAACAATAGGCCAACCCCACAAGGCACTCATTTAAAAGTAGAGCTGATCAACATGTGTCTGGCCCGGCAGCCGGGTCCGACCCGGCCCGTAAAAAAGCCCGACGGGCCCAGCCTGATTTGGCTTCCGGGCGGGCCTGGACATAAAATTAGGCCCAAATAAAAAACCGGGCCGGGCCGCGGCACATTTTTTAGCCCGTGGGCAAGCCTGGCCCGGTCCGATTTTATATTATTTATTATAATTTTATATCAAAAATTAAAAAACCGGACCGGGCGGGCCAGGCTTCGGCAAAACCTGGAAAAAACCTGGCCTAGCCCGGCCCAGCCCGAACATGTTAAAACCGGGCTTGGTCTTTTAAAATAGGCCCGACGGGTGTTGGGCAAAATAGTGGTGAAACTATCTTGCTAACTATGGGCAGTGAACCCAATCATTGTAGTACAACAAGGTCGTATCCACAGGGACTTCGTAACTATCTAGCTAATTATAAGCTTAGTAAATGTGCAAGAGGATATATACAAAAGTGCATAAATGTAAATTATGGGTTTTGGGTTTTTGGGTTGTAATTGGAGAAATAAAGAAAAGCAATAAACACTAAACTAACTATCTAGGATAGGTGTAGCTCGGGATGGATATTTGCACCCGTCCTCCCCTTACTACCGATTGTCGAACCTCGAACTCATAGCTAAACCACGGGAACGCTTAATTAATTAGCAACCTAATCTAGGCCTACTAATCCTAACCAATTTAATCGAGACTTCTCATTCAGCTAAGCCCCGGGTCAATCGATAGCACTAAGCTCAAGTTCCACTAAGGTTGCAATGTAGTCTAATTTAAAATTATCGAAATCAGAGTACACCGTTTTAGTCTCTAACAGTTTAGGATTCTATCTCTGAATACCATTTTGATAGAATCCCACAATAATGCTAAACTAATCGGTAGGCCAAACCAACCAATTAACACATAGAAGATAAATTGAGCAAAACCCTTAACAAATCCCCAAATCATGAGCAACAAGTTTAGAAGTCATAAACACTCAATATTCATCTTCATTAAGCTCAAAGACTAAAAGAGCATAAAAATAAGTTCAAGATTCAACAATGGAGGTTTTAGGGATTTTGGGGCAAAATCCCCATCCCAAGCTACAAGGAAACTACACACCATTAAAGCACAAAAGAGAGAGAAGGGAGAAGAAATAGCCATGGGAGATTGAGGAAGAGCTTCAATGGAGGTGAGCCTTCTTCTCCTTCTTCTCTTCTTCTTCTTCCTTCCCTTTCTTCTTCTTCTTCCCTCTTTTCTCTTGTTTTTCCGTCGTTTCTCTGTTCTGTGTCGAATACCCCTCTCTCCTCTCTTTTCTCCTTTTAAAATCTGATTTCTGGGCAAATTTTCGACCCGTCTGACCCACCCTGGGTCGGACCCGTGGGTCGGACGCGTCCAGGAGCAATTTCGGGGCGAAAACGCGTTTTCTAAAGTCCATCCGACCCACGTCCGACCCAGACCTATGGGTCGGACGGTTCCAGTAGCTCGGGGACAAAAATCACGTTCTTTTAAAAGTCCGTCCGACCCACGTCCGACCCAGACCTATGGGTCGGACGGTTCCAGTAGGCTAACTTCGAAATGTTGTATCTTCTTCGTTTCAACTCCGATTTTGGATCCGTTTGCGCCCACGCGTTCCTCTCTTCATCTACTTTACTCCTATCAATGTTATTCCTCCTGTTTAAACAATAAATGTGTAAGACACCAATGAAACACAAAACTAGAGAAAACACAAGCCAGAGTGGAGAAATGAGCATGAAAAGTGTTGATTAACATATGAAATACTCCCCTAAAACATGCTCATTTAGACACTCATCAACGGGCGTAAAAATTTCCTTTGGCCCGGTCCAAATCCAGCCCGCCTACCCGAATGATCACCTATATTTAAAAGTCAATCACATCTTGCCAAACAATCATTCTTTCAAATTAACACACATGGATCATAAGATCTTACCATGCCCTTTACCTTCCTATTTGGCCATTCAAAAGTACAATATACACTTCCACATTTCCTTAACCACATGAAGTGTTCCCGTGGTCCCATGGACAAATCCTAACACACACCCCCTTAGGGCACACACATGGATAGACTTAGATTTACCTTTCTGTCGACTTAGCTTGGGTTCAAGCTCTTGTCCTTTAGCTCAAGCTATATTGTTGTCCCCAATGTCTAGGAGATCACATAGCATTCAAATATAAGCACACAATCAATAACCAGTCAAGAATTCTCAAAGATAAAGTAATAATATACACTCATCTTTCATCCAAAAAATGACACTAAGTTACCTTAGGCCTTTCACTCACTTCTACACATTTATTTATACTCTTTTAATGTTATTCAAAGCTTTAAAACCACAAAATAGTTTCAAGAATAGAAAACCCAATTTTAATGTCAAATTCAGCCCATAGAAGGCCATAGGAAGAACTCAAAATTCAACTTTCACTAAAACCAACAATAAGTGGTTAAAACTCAAGGTTTGGACATAATATGAAGCTTTAATGAAGGCCTTAAGCCTAAAAACTAGTTTAAGAGTGTGAAATCAACAAATATATTACTAGCTATGAACAGTAACAATGGTGGAGAAGAAGGTGGAGATCTCTAGATCTCTACCTCAAATTGAAGCTTGAAGAAGAGGGAAATCATCTTTAGTTACCAACAACCATTAATAATCAATCTATGGTGAAGAGTTGGAGTGAAATGATGAAGAGCAAGGGTTTCCCCAAGCTGTTGATGTTCTCCAAGTTTTTGGCCAGAAATGAAGTGTTGAGTTGAAGAAAAACGTGAGTGGTAGGACAGGGAGGAGAGAGAAAAAAGCTTATATGGAAATTTGGTATGTGTCTATGTGACTTGCACATGCTTCTAATGTGACTTTATATAATTAAAACAAAGCCCATAAACTCTCTATAGTTTCAATTTAAACCCATATTTTAAAATTCCAGAATTTGGCATAAATTGATAGGACATGTTTTTTGCCGTTTTAGGGAACACAAATTCTTAGCTACATGTGAACATAGCCATCTTGGCTACATCCACGGAGATTTTAATCAAATTAAAATAAAATATTTTTATAGTAGGATAATTTTTGTAATTAATGAAATATAGTAGGAAAAAATTGAAAATAGAAGAAGCAAACAAAAATGGAGTGTTGTGCGCGCATAATTTTTTTTTCTTTAATACAACATTTTTAAATTGTTGTAACTTTTAATATATAAGTCCAAAATGAAAAAAATTATATCATTGTTCATCCAAATTCGAGCTCTTCAAAATAAGACCAGTCATGGATATGTTTTGACAACTTTTAAAAAAAAATTATTTTTACATGTATACTGTGATATTTTAATGTGAGGATGTATGTACATATTTTAATGTGAGAATGTACATGTTTTAATGTGACGATGTACATGTTCAAATGTGAGAATGTACATGTTCTTTAATGAACATCTATACATGTTTGTATGGCCATATGTACATGTTTGTATGACTGTCTGTAGAAGTGTTATTCCTTATATGTACATGTTTTAATCTAAGAATATACATATTTAATGATTCGTATAGGTTTATATGACTATCTATATGTTTTTAATATACATGTTTTTACGTGAGGATGTACATGTTTTAGTGAACATTTGTACAGGTTTGTATGATCATCTGTACAAGTTTTCTTTTACGTTCTGTGCTCCATACATGTAAAAATAATTTTTAAAAGTTATCAAAATATATTCATCACTGGTATTGTTTTGAAGAGGTTGAATTTAGATGAATAATGATATAATTTTTTTCATTTTGGACTTATACATTAAAAGTTAGGGTAAATTACATCACCCACCCATGACGTTTGGCGAAATTACACAGCCCACCCACGAGGTTTCAAAAATTACTTTGCTCACCTATGTGGTTTTCACAATTTTACATCCAGCAACTTTTCTAATATTTGATCAACTTAAAAGATGGTTAAATGATATCCAAATTTGATAAAACTTTACATGGACGATGCTAAGGTGTTATATTTTTGTTCAATGCTAAATCCAAAGTTTTTTAAGGTCATATATGACCTGTGAGACCCAATGAAACATCACATTCATCGGGTCCCACGGATCATATATGAGGTTAAAAAATGTTGGATTTCACGTTTTACCAAAATATAACACTTTAATATCGTCCATGTAAAGTTTCATCAAATTTGGATATCATTTAACCATCTTTTAAGTTGATCAAATATTAGAAAAGTTGCTGGATGTAAAATTGTGGAAACCACATGGGTGGGCAAAGTAATTTTTGAAACCTCGTGGGTGGGCTGTGTAATTTCGCTAAACGTCATGGGTGGGCGATGTAATTTTCGCTAAAAGTTAAATAATTTAAAGGTTTTGTGATAAAAAAATAAAAATCTTAAAAAAAAAAGAAAAAACAAACGTAAAGCGCTGCGGCGCTTAAAAGAAAAAAAAAGAGCGGAGGTGCAGCCAGAGTTGGCTACGTGCAGTTGTAGCCAAGACAGGTTGTTTAGGGAAAACGTGCTTTAAGCCTTTAAGTATCCAAACTTAACCAAAATTTTGATTTTCTTTTCTATCTCTTCTTCATCATTGAATTAGGATTAAATTATATATTTTGAGTTTAGAAATCACCCTTCAAGTTCAAAGTATTTCAAACCACTCAAAATTACCAAAATACCCTTTATGGCTAAAATATGCTTTTAAGTGAAATTCTTCATAACTCTTGAGCTCTTACTCTTTGAGTAAACTTTTAAAACTTTTGTTAAGCAAACATGAAAATAAAATCACTCATTTAAACCTTATTAAATTGGGGTATTTCAAGATGTCCTAGCACGATTCTTCTTGGTAAATTGCCTCATTAGGTTCTTTACAATAAACAACCTGATCTGCACAACCTCAAAGTTTTTGGTTGTCTTTGTTTCTGTTATGATAATATGATAAAGGATAAGTTTTACCATTGATGTGTCCCTTGTTGTTTTGTTGCTTATCCTTATGGTTCTATAGGTTATAAAGTTCTAGAACTTCAAACATGAAAGATTAGAGTAAATAGAAATGTTAGGTTCATTGAACATATGTTTCCATTTGCTTTTAATTTATTTTATTGTTCTTATAACTTTAATGAAAAACAGCAGAAGGACATTGTTGTAGACAGTACAAATAATCTTTGCGAACAACAACTTGGGGATTCAAGTGTTCAAACAGATTGATATCAATCCAGTTTGAAGCAATCCGGGAAAATGTTCAAGTGAATTCAGATTTGAACAAGATGAGTAGGTCTGGTAGGCAAACAAATAGCCACATCGTCTAACTTATCATGTTTGTACATCTGCTGCACTTGACAATATTTGTATGCACACACTAACTTCTTTAGTTGTTACTAAAAAGGTAGATGTTACAGATTGCTTGGTTTAGCTCACATGGAACATGATGATGCTTATTATGAACCAGCTACCTTTGAAGATGCAAATCAATTTGCTCAATGGAGTTAAGCTATGAGTGAGGAGTATCATGCTATGGACTTAAACAGAACCTGGGTGATAGTCGATGTTCCACCCAAGAAAAACCAGTCGGTTGTAAGTGGATTTTTAAAGTCAAAACACAAAGCTACCAGAGTGTAGAAAGATACAAAGTCAGGCTTGTGGTTAGGGGTTTCCACATAAAGAAGTAGTGGATTATTTGAAAACTTTCTCTTCAATGGTAAAACTAACCACGATAAAGGTACTATTTGTTGTTATTGTAAAGCGTAAATGGTCCATATATCAACTTGGTATAATGCTTTCTTCATGGATACATAGATGCAGAGATTTATATGAAGTTACATAAAGGTTTATTGTTGCTAAGCCTAACCAAGTTTGCAGGTTGAAGAAATCTTTATATGGATCAAAACAAGCTTCAAGACAATGGAGTGCCAAGATGAATAGCCCTTTGAGAACAAAGGGTTACATTTAGTCAAAGAATTATTCCTTGTTTTTCAAGATTCAAAGAGAACATTGTGTATATTTAGTGGTTTATGTTGATGACATTGATGTCACAAGAAATGACAAAGAAGAGATTCATTCTTTTAAAGTTTTTTTACATGATACCTTAAAGATCAAAGACCTTGGTCAGGTTAATTTGTTTTTGGGGATTCAATTTATAAGAGTAGATGAGTATTATCATTACCAGAAACATTTCATTGATATTTGCTGAAAGAATCTGATAGCGATAATATCAAACAACATGTTTGTCCACTTCCTCAGCTTAGAAGTGGTTCGACGGTAAGCGAGAAGCTTGCAGATCCTTATATATACAAAAGCATAGTGGGTAAACTTAACTTTCTTTGTCATACCAGACCTGATATTGTCTTTTCAGTGCAACATTTGAGTCAATTTCAGCACAGTCCTACCGAGGAAAAATCTAAAGCTTGCCTTTTACACACTGGGATATTTAAAGGCTACGACTGACTATGGGATTTTACTGAAAAGAAATGACAACTACACTTTAAAAGCCTATATATTGTGATGCAGATTGGGCGGCATGTCATTTAACCAGAAGATTTGTTAGTGATTTTGTGATACATCTTGAAAGAGTCTCATATCTTGGAAGTCTAAAAAGTGATCCACAGTTTCCCTCTCTTTAGCAGAAGCGGAGTACCGGTCTATGCTGGCTGTTTGTACAAAGATAGCTTGGTGAACAAGATTACTAGTAGAGCTTGGAGTTCAAGGGGGTGCACCTGTACCAATTAAATCTGATAGCTGGGCAGCAATTCATATTACAAAGAATCTTGTTTCTCATAAGTGAACAAAACTCATAGACATAGATGTGCAGTAAGAGTTACTCCGAGAGACATAGTTTACGTCTCTTATGTCTCTACTCAAAGTCAGTCGGCTGGCATTCTTACTAAGCCTCTTATGGTTCTCTACATCAAGAAGATTTAAACAAGTGTTTTTCAAACCCTCTTAACTGGGGGTGTGAGGATATAAGAGTACATTAGTATAAAAGCATATTAGTCTTATTACTCGACATATGTCTGTCCTACTCATGTATTTTAGCTTGTACAGCATCAGCAGTAATCTGTTTTACTCATCGATTCTTCTCCTAATGAGAATTGCAACATAAAGATTCAAAGGTTGTGATAATCCTAAATCAATGAAGATACTTAATAACCACCCAAATGCAAAATGCTTTATTAGTTTTATGGGATACTCTAAGAATCGTATAAGGTTTCCAAACAATCTTATATTATCGTATATTAAACCAAAAAAAGAAAAATCTCACAGTAATCATCTTATAACATTGCACATAACTTATACTAAACTGCATTATAATATGTAATCAATGTAATAGTGTCAAACATTAATCCATGTACAGGCAAATGAGAGGACAGCAAAAGTATGAAAGATCTTTTTCAGTAACTCTTAAAAGTAGCCTAATAGAAAATGTCACATAAGACACAAGATTCCATAATTAACCGTTTAAACAAATATACAATACTGGGTTGCTATTCGCAGTACAAAATTACTAATCACCGCAGTACAAATTTTTTTTAATTCATATTGACGTTGTACACATGTAATGATGTCGTGTTGTAACTCTTGTTTTTTTTTAAAATAATTTCTTGAGCGTAAACAGTAAAAAACACTCTGATTGTTACAAAACATTATAAACCCGTATAAAAGACGTTAAACCCCTTTTTAAGCGCATTTAAAGTTATAATAGTGACTCCACATAAGTTAATGACATTTTATGTTGTGTTTGACTAAATTACAAACATTGTTACACTTTCAGAACGTTGTATTGAAATCGCAGTTGAAAACGTCAATTTCGGGTAAAAAACGCTCGTACTATATATAGCGTAACCTCCCTTATTTTCTTCATTTCTCTCTTACTCACTCTCTCTCCTCTCTCTCTCTTCCATCTGATCCTCCCTTCTACCTGCCGGAGCCGCCACCGTAGCCACCGCCAGAGCCGCCACGACCACCAGCCGGACCACCGCAACACCACCACCGGAAAAATTTTCCGGTGAGTTTTTTGAATTTTTTTTTGTAACTTATAGATTTGGGTGTCCTGAGTATGAATTTGATGTTAGTTTTTTGAAATTTTACATCAATTGAGCTATCTAGCATAGCATGAAAAATTAAAAAAAAAAACTGGGCGAGTAGCCGGAGTCCTCTACCTGGGCGCGGGCGAGTAGCCGGAGTCCTCTACCTGGGCGCGGGCGAGCAGGGTGGATGCTCTATTCGGAGACGTGCGAGCAGGGTGACGGCTCGAACTGGAAGCACGAGCAGGACGTCGGCTCGTGGCTGATGTTCCTCGTTCAGGTGGTGAGGCGAGCAGCAGGGCTACTCGGAAACAGCGGAGACGAGTACTCCGGCTACTCGCTGCTGGCGGACTCAAGCACCAGGCCTGCTCGACCCTGGAGATGGAGAGCATCAGCAGTGCTCGCCCCGGGAGAAAGAGAGCAGCGCACTGCTCTAACTTTTTTTTTTTTGAATTCTAATGATTTTTTAAATGTTTTTTTAATTATAATATTATGTATGATTTATAAATGTTTTAATTTGTTATTTTTTAATTGTAATATTGTGAATGATTTTTAAATGTTTTAATTTGTTATTTTTTGAATTCTAACTAATATTGTGAATGATTTATTAATATTTGAATTTTTTTTTGAATTGTAATATTGTGAATGATATGAATAAATGTTTGAATTTTAATTATAATATATGTATGATTTATAAATGTTTTAATTTGTTATTTTTTTAATTGTATTGTGAAATTTTTAATGTTTTAATTTGTTATTTTTTTGAATTCTAACTAATATTGTGAATGATTTATTAATATTTGAATTTTTTTTGAATTGTAATATTGTGAATGATATGATTATAAATGTTTGAATTTTTATGTTATGAATGAGGAATATAACTGTGTGATATTCGTATGCAGTGATGGATCGTCTGAAAAAAGCAGTGAGACATGTCACGAAGAGGAAGAATAAAGACCGGGGTGCGGAGCAGGCGATGACGGCCTCGTACCGTCGTCGTGCACATGTTCCTGGTGAAGGGCCGAGTAATCCTGCCCCCCGCATGGAAGCAGCACGCCATTCATCTTTCCATCCGGGTCAATCTTCCAACGACCCGGCGTTTCAAGTACCAGCACCACCAATGGTAGCGGAGGATGACTCGGCGGTGTTCAATATACCGAGGAGACGCATGCCAGAGTTGTCATCATCCAGTAGTGCTTTTTCTGACAGATCACTGCACAGCTCTAGCTTCAATATCTCAGGGCAATCAAGCCACCAGACTGCTCCGTCAGGCGGTGGTAGTTCATCACGTCAACCACGCCCATCACCTGCCCGTGCTGTTGAGGACCATGTGATGACTGAGCGTTTGCCACATGCTGATGACGATGGTCGTGGTGCTGATGATGAGGACTCACCCGACGTGGATGAGGAGCAGGATAAGGAAGATGATGAAGTCATGGATAAGGAGGATGACACTGACGAGGAAGCAGCGCTAGCGATGGTTCCAGTCATTCCTACCTCTTGGAAGTTGACAGAGGTGCCAGTTCCTGGCGGTCCACTACTCACTAGTGTTATCACTAGCTTCGGGGGTCATGTGGCGCTTGACTTATGGACCTCGGCTAAGGTATATATGTTCTCTATCTTCTCCTGTATTTGATCATTTAATATCATACTACGTTTTGTAAGTGTTAAATATTGGTCATTATGTAGGATCGTGGGGTTTTGAGTTTTAAATCCCGTAGGGTGATGCTTACCTGCTGGCCAAAAGATCAAATTTCTAAACCAAGAACAAGGAAGATGCTTGAGTATTCTGGTATAGAGCACCTACAGGATATTACGATGCCATACAACAATATGTCCCTGATCAGTGCTTTTGTGGAGAGGTGGCAGCCTGATACAAACTCATTCCATATGCCGTTTGGTGAGATGACGATTACCCTGCATGATGTGTGGATGATACTGCAAATCCCCATCGTCGGTCGTTCATTGACAGCGAATTCATCCACCCCTGAGTTGAAGGAGGCAATGGCTGATTGTCTTAATTTTGGGGCAGATGTTGAGAGTATGACAGAGGCACTGTGGAATACCGGTGCTGTATCAATTTCGAGCTTGTTGCAGCAATGTAGGGATGAAAATGAAGAGGCAATGAAGCAGGCATGTGGTTGGTTGTATCATCTGATTGGTACCACCATATTAGCTGGAAAATCAAATGGTCGTCTGAGTCCACAGCTGTTCAGTTTAGTAGCTCCTGTGAAGAAAGGTACCAAGCTTCGTAAATATGCATGGGGAGCTGGTACTCTTGCATGGTTATATCGCCAGCTAGGGATAGCATCTCGTGCCGACTCCAGTGGGATAGGTGGTTCTATGACGTTACTTGAGGTATGTGTCCTAATGTGCATCTAGTATATGATAACTCACTGAGTATTAATAATTGGTACTTCTTAATCATTCTAGTGTTTTATATGCACAGTGCTGGATTTATGCGTACTTCCCTACATTAAGACCAGCGATTAGCCCGGACTGGCGCGCTAATGATGATAGACCTTGGGCTCTAAGATGGGTGAGATCTACCTCTCAAGTGCAGGATCATCGTTCACTGCAAGGATATCGTGAGCATCTAGATGCTTTGACTGCTCTAAATGTAAGTGTTTGTAGTTGCTAACACATTGAGCCATTATTAATTTTGTCTTTCGTTGTTGGTTACATTTTACTATTAATGTTCATTGTAGATTGATTGGTTGCCCTACGGTCGAGATAATGTTAATGTTCATGGAGGGCGTACATGGTATAGAGGTAACATACCGGTTTTGGGGTTGAATGAGCCATACATGCCTGGTCGCTGTCTACGCCAGTTTGGTTACATTCAGGATATCCCTGAACCTCCTATTAGACCCAACCCAAGGTCTGAAAAAAGAGGAAAAACCCAACCCTACACCTGTGTATACCCCCCCATGTATAATTTTTGGGAAAACACTCCTAAATTGCTGGTTCCAGGGTATACGCGCACAAATGCGCGGTTGCATGCTTGTGACCCACTCTACCTAGATTGGTACACCAAGCACACACCCGAAGATCCTAAACCCTGAGACTTATCAGACCACCCTGGTTCATCGTCCAGATCCCTGTCTAGTAAGTTCTTTTTGTCATAGTACATCATTAAATATGACTTTTATTTTTTATGTGTACTTACCTGACCAAGTGTGTTACAGCTACTGTCTGAGGCAAGTGAGCTTGCACGCCCGTACTACCAAGAGAACAATGCATGGGACTGGTCATACTATCGTCAGGGGATGCCAGAAGAAGAACAAAGGGCTGCAACTGATGGTCTTGTGGATGTGTTCAGCTCTTTATACATATGGGATAGTTACCAGCGCCAGCATGGTGCACCCTAGTGCTTGTCATCTTGGATTTGGATGTAATAAACTTTAGTATCATCTTGGAACTATTTGTTGTCTTTCATTTTGACTTGGTGTGTTAGACGCTAGTACAATTTGTTTGGATGTAGTTTTTTTCTGGTGGACTTGGTGATGGTGGAATTATTGCTGACAATGCTGGTGACCTTGTTGATGATCTGTTGGTTGATTTTGTGGAGGTTCTTAGAACCGGTGGAGATAAGAAAAACAGGGGAGACTATGCCAAAAATTTTCTAGAAATGCATCGTTTCTGCATTCATGGCTCCTTTCAAAGTTAACGATCAGTATTTGACAAATGTGCTTCTTAAGATCAATGCCAAGATGGGTGGTCTAAATTCTTTGTTGGTCGTTGAATGTTCTCCAGCAATGATAGTGTCGAAATGAAATATCTAACATGTACCAAAGATTGTATATGTCACGAGAAATGAAATATATCAAAATGTAGAAATTCCTAAGAAAGAAAAGATGTGTGACCAACTTCAATCTAAACTTCCTGGAATGCCTTTGTTTCTGTTGAGCTTGTTGCCTGTGAGAAAGAATTGTGATATTTATGGGCCTTGGCAGAAGAAGAATTTGGTAGAATTTGGTGTCGTCACACAATGCATGGCTCCTTTCAAAGTTAACGATCCGTATTTGACAAATGTGCTTGTTAATATCAATGCCAATCTGGGTGGTCTAAATTCTTTGTTGGTCGTTGAATGTTCTCCAGCAATGATAGTGTCGAAATGAAATATCTAACATGTACCAAAGATTGTATATGTCACGAGAAATGAAATATATCAAAATGTGTAGAAATTCCTAAGAAAGAAAAGATGTGTGACCAACTTCAATCTAAACTTCCTGGAATGCCTTTGTTTCTGTTGAGCTTGCTGCCTGTGAGAAAGAATTGTGATATTTATGGGCCTTGGCAGAAGAAGAATTTGGTAGAATTTGGTGTCGTCACACAATGCATGGCTCCTTTCAAAGTTAACGATCCGTATTTGACAAATGTGCTTGTTAATATCAATGCCAATCTGGGTGGTCTAAATTCTTTGTTGGTCGTTGAATGTTCTCCAGCAATGATAGTGTCGAAATGAAATATCTAACATGTACCAAAGATTGTATATGTCACGAGAAATGAAATATATCAAAATGTAGAAATTCCTAAGAAAGAAAAGTCCCTGAATCCAAATCGTATGAATCACATAATTAACAGTCAATAACTTTAACAACACATTTATTCCACGTCCAAACATCTTTTAACGATTATAAATGCCGAAAATTATAACAACACGATAACTAACAAGATCAATTACACAATAACCAATTACCTAATTTATTCCTAGCCTTTGTCTCTCTATTCCCCGTGCTATTACATTACGTCTCATCTCATAAATTGGTTCTTGGTGTTGAAAATCATCATCATCGGGCTCAATAGGATCATAAATAACAAGTAATGGAATATGAGCGATGAAATCATTATACTCCATGTAATTCTCCATCATCCGGCGAACTGATGTATCATTTCGTACATGAATAAAAGTCCACTCGTAGTCGCCCTCCAGCCCCAAATACACCATTGTTGTTATGTTATTCTGCCAAGGAGGGACTGTAGTGCCCGTATTACTCGTCGTTGTAGATCCCGGAGATTACTTGGATATGGCATAGTAACTTCTACGCGTCTGTGCCCCATTCTTCTATCAAATTGTGCTCCATGACGACCAAAAGTAGCTACATAATTAACGTGCAAACAGAAAGGAAACTCCATCTGATTTTGAGAGCGAAATGGGAATTAAGGTGTGAAGAGTTCAAGCAAGATGTAATTAGACAGATTCTGAGAGCACGGGGTAAGGAATGAGTATGTTGGGACACTAATACCCACTTTTATAATATTTGAGTAACACTACATGTCCAATGGCTAGTTCAACGGCTAATTCAACGACTACTGAAAGGAAGCGTACCAAACACACCATGTGCAGTACAAAGTGAATTCAAAGTTACCATAGGTAATTACTATTGTCAGAAAGGTACACGTACCAGGTTACCGTTTGCAGTACAAAGTGAATTCAAAGTTACCATAGGTAATTACTTTTGTCAGGAAGGTACACGTACTAGGTCACTGTACACGTACCAGGTTACCGTTTGCAGTACAAAGTGAATTCAAAGTTACCTAGGTAATTACTTTTGTCAGGTAAGGTACACGTACTAGGTCACTGTACACGTACCAGGTTACCGTTTGCAGTACAAAGTGAATTCAAAGTTACCTAGGTAATTACTTTTGTCAGGTAAGGTACACGTACTAGGTCACTGTACACGTACCAGGTTACCGTTTGCAGTACAAAGTGAATTCAAAGTTACCATAGGTAATTACTTTTGTCAGGAAAGGTACACATACCAGGTTACCGTTTGCAGTACAAAGTGAATTCAAAGTTACCATAGGTAATTACTTTTGTCAGGAAAGGTACACGTACCAGGTTACCGTTTGCAGTACAAAGTGAATTCAAAGTTACCATAGGTAATTACTTTTGTCAGGTAAGGTACACGTACTAGGTCACTGTACACGTACCAGGTTACCGTTTGCAGTACAAAGTGAATTCAAAGTTACCTAGGTAATTACTTTTGTCAGGTAGGTACACGTACCAGGTTACCGTTTGCAGTACAAAGTGAATTCAAAGTTACCATAGGTAATTACTTTTGTCAGGAAAGGTACACGTACCAGGTTACCGTTTGCAGTACAAAGTGAATTCAAAGTTACCATAGGTAATTACTTTTGTCAGGTAAGGTACACGTACTAGGTCACTGTACACGTACCAGGTTACCGTTTGCAGTACAAAGTGAATTCAAAGTTACCTTAGGTAATTACTTTTGTCAGGTAAGGTACACGTACTAGGTCACTGTACACGTACCAGGTTACCGTTTGCAGTACAAAGTGAATTCAAAGTTACCATAGGTAATTACTTTTGTCAGGAAAGGTACACGTACCAGGTTACCGTTTGCAGTACAAAGTGAATTCAAAGTTACCTAGGTAATTACTTTTGTCAGGTAAGGTACACGTACTAGGTCACTGTACACGTACCAGGTTACCGTTTGCAGTACAAAGTGAATTCAAGTTACCTAGGTAATTACTTTTGTCAGGTAAGGTACACGTACTAGGTCACTGTACACGTACCAGGTTACCGTTTGCAGTACAAAGTGAATTCAAAGTTACCATAGGTAATTACTTTTGTCAGGTAAGGTACACGTACTAGGTCACTGTACACGTACCAGGTTACCGTTTTTTTAACTTGTAACCTTGTGGCTAGTTCATGACCAACCTCTATATAAGGGATGCCTCCTCCATTTCATCTTCACACACTCTCTCTCCATATTCTCGAAGCTCTCTATTTTCTTACTCTCTTCCAACACTTATTTCGTTAAACTGTGCAAGCTCTCTCTCTAAACATGAGTCAATCTTCAGATTCCGATCATGAGTATGTTCCAATATCAAGCCCAGTAACTATTTAGTTTATTGTCTTTGTTAATCATATTCGCACTAACATTTCATATTTCAATATTCATCTAACATTCTCTCGACCCTTATTGCAGGATAGTGACTCAACCACTGATTCAGATTGGGATGAATTTGACGAAGGCGTTCCGGATCATTATGCACAGATGGATGACTACATGCAAGATATGTATAATCGAGCTCCGGTGGTGGACACAGGTTACTTATTTCAAACAAACCAGGCCTTTAGGGGTAAAGAAGAAGCGAAAGCTTGGGTAGATAGTGTTGGCCATCCCAACCATATCTACACCATAATTCAAAGTTCTCGGGCGGGCCAAGATTTCCACATAACATGCGAGAGGTATTGGAAACCACGAAGGACATCACGACCTGGTGTCATCAACCGGCGCAGATCATCGGGTTCAAAGAAATGTGGTTGCCCTTTTAAAATTAAGGGGTATTACACAAGCTACGGGTGTTTCTTGCAAGTGGGTAACGGATGGCATAACCATGATCTCGCAGAGTGGGCAGAGGGTCATTTTGTGGGAAAACGCCTGACTGAGGCGGAGGAGATTATGATCGACCAGAGAACCAGAGTCGGTGTGCCCCCCTGTGCAATTTATTCCGAGCTCACAACAATCAACCCAGAAACGTCAGCAACAAGGAAAGACATATACAACCGGATACAAAAAACAAAACTAGTAAATAGAGATGGTCGATCTATGGTGCAGACTCTGCTGAGTGACCTAGACAAAAACAACTACTACTATTACACTACAGATCCAAGTAAGTCAACTCAGTATGTCTCAAATAACTTCAATCATTTAGGTTTCATCTTAATTTGATAGATAACATGATTATATTTCACAATTTAGATGATCAAACACGACTTGGGTCCATCTTCTTTGCACACCCTACATCTAGATTACTGCTCCATGCGTTCCCGTATGTCATAGGCATTGATGCTACCTATAAAACAAACATAGCAAAAATGCCTTTGGTTCAGTTCATCGGGATGACGAGTATAGGCAAAAACTTCAGCATTGCCTTCGCCTTCCTTGTATCAGAAGCAACAGACATGTATGTGTGGGCACTTCAACAATTAAGGGACCTCCTCGGGCGGACTACAACCTCTACATTTATCACCGACAGATGTCTGGCCCTGATGAATGCCTTAGATGAGGTATTTCCTGAATCTCATCATCTACTATGTCGGTGGCACATAAGTAGGAACGTTCAGGGGAAAGCCGAGACTTATATGGGTGATAGAGGAAGGGCGGCGGCTGCAGTCCGAATGTGGACTTCGGTTGTCTACTCGAGCACAGAGCAGGACTACAACGAGAGGTACGCATATTTCAAGGACACATACCAAAGCTACCCACGTTTCATTACGTATGTTGCATCAGTCTGGGAGAAATACAAGGAAAAATTTGTGGAGGCTTGGGTCAAGAATGTGTTGCACTTCGGCAACACAACGACAAATAGGTAAAATTGTTAATCTTGTAATGTTTAAGATAATACAGTGATTGTTATAGATCTATAAAACTTACTTAAACATTTGATAGGGTGGAGGCCGCACATTCTTCTCTAAAGGCGAGATTAAGGAGTGCTAGACACACTTTGGATGTAATCTTTCCAAAGATTAACGATCATGTGAATACAAGCATCCGGGAGTTAAAAAAGGATTTTGAGGCAGCCAGGACAAAACACAGAAGAGAGCACATGAGGGTTCCAATCGCTGACTGATCGGGAAGGTTAGTACCCTTTGCTTAGATGAGCTAGTCAAGGAGCTTGGAAGGACGAATTATGTGCAAATGGACAGCTCAATCTGTGGATGTGACAAGGTAACCTCTCATGGATTACCATGCGCTTGTAAATTAAACTACATGCTGGATAGTGGTATACTATGCTCAAAGAGGGATATACATCGTTTCTGGTATACCCTAAGCTGGGAGAAATGAATCGACAATTGATATGGTATCCTACATGGAGGAAGAACAGAATAGATGGCGAGACATAGCTTCTGAGGTAGCACAGTCAGATGATCCTACTCTGATTGCGAGATGTTACAGTCAACTCCAAAACTTCCTTCACCCAGATATGGTGTGCCAATTAGGAGAGCCATTGGAACAGGTTGGGATTGGCAGACCTACTGGGCCCTCAAGACCAAACCGACGGGAACCTTCGTCTTGGGAACGTAACCGACCAAGGGCAGGCCAGTCACAAGGAGCGCCATCAAATAGAAGATCACGTAATAGAGGATCATCAAATCCGAGTCGATTCCAGCCCCTTGCCGACTTCCCATACTACCAGAATTTCAACCCCAACCTATATCAATATATGACTGGGTATATTGATGTTCGTGGAGATGGGAATTGTGGTTTCAGGGTCATTGCTGACTACCTATATTCAGACGAAGAGAGGTGGAAAGATGTCCATGTAGCATTGTTCAATCACATGAAGAATCAAGCACCGGCGAATGGACTATACAAGGCCATTTTTAACGAAGGACCGTACAACGCCATGTTAAGAGCGCTTCATTGGAATTCAGGAGAGCCAGCACCTCAACATAAATGGATGCACACGGAAATGGGGTTGGTGATCGCGACAAGGTACACTTCGATAGTAGTTTTCTACTCTACTGTCTATGGGGGTGCGGCAAGTGCCACATACCTTCCCATCGATAATTATACCGATCGTGATAGCCCAAGAGGAGAGATCCACATAGGAATTTGCCCCGAGGGTCATTTCATAAGGTTCGGCATGGTTCAAGACTCCCCACTCCCCCCTGTCTATCCGCAGTGGTTCGCTTATAGAGATCCAAACACTGTCGGACCTTGGATTCATCAATTACAATCTAGGTTAGATAGTTGGATCAACGTTGTACCTTAGTTTTTCTTTAACTTAGTTGTTGTAACTTAGTCTTTCTTTAACTTAGTTGTTGTAACTTAGTTTATCAATAATTAGTTTTTTAACTTAGTTTCTCTTTAACTTAGTTGTTGTTTTACTCATATTCACTTAAATTTGGTTATTCAAACATCTATTATTTCAAAAAAAAGTGTCTCCCCGTAACATTCAAACTTATTCAACTAAGTTTGGTGAAAAAAAAAATTTGTACTGCGAATAGTAAAGTATTTGCTATTCGCAGTACAAATTAATTTTAAGTCAAATTAATAATATAAACACATAAAAATGTAATATAAACACATAAAAATGTAATCCAACACTTTTTTTTACAAAAAAAAGGTTCCTGTATTGATTCCAACAAAAAAGTAACTAGTAAAATTCGCTACTAATCAACTACAAACTACTTCGGTAAATTTACTTTCCGATATCATTTTTTGAAAAAAAAAACAGCGACACATCATTACATGTGTACAACGTCAATATGAATTAAAAAAATTTTGTACTGCGGTGATTAATAATTTTATACTGCGAATAGCAACCCCCTATACAATACTATCATCATCTAATTATACGAAATCCTACGAAGCAAGCACGCTAAACATGTTTACTTGAGTAAAATACAACATAATAGTTCCACGTTCAAATATAATTAAAGGATCAAGTAAATCATTTATTTTATTTACAGAAAGGTTATAATTTCTTAAAGAAATAAATTGAAGAATTCGAAACAAGAAGTAACTAGCGTCACTACTAGAATATAAATACTTGGTAACAACATAAAATTGTTACCAAAAATCAAAATCGTTACTTAATACTTATCCAATTTATTGTAATAACAAAAGTCTTTACATGTCGTTACACGAGATGACGTAACCAAAGATCAATTTATTTATTGTAAGGACTTTTATTCGTTATTAAAAATTATATCGTTACTAAAAATATGATTTTGTAACATTTATATCGTTATTATAGTATTTTTTTGTAGTCTTTAGTACTTTCTTTGGTAACGAAAAACTTGTCACTAATAACAATTATGGTAACGAATTTAAGTCGTTGTCGAAACCTATGTAACTAAAAATCTAATTTTTACTAGTGCATACACACAATATGTACATTTCAAACCTATTATGTGTGTCAAACAGATTCCAACCCTGGTTGATAGCATTGTTACTAATAAGTGAACCTCACTTCTAATTTGCTATTGATCCATATAGTGTTGGGTTTCGTTCGTGTTGGTTTTGTGGCATGTTTGACAGTCTATTTACAACATTTTGAGGTGATCCCTGCCTAGGTCCCATGTGTGTTCTGTGTTCCTCTTCAATAACATATAAGAATAGTAATAAGTCGGGTCGTGTGAAGCTCTACTCGCACCCGTCACTCATTTTAACCCCGTCACCCGACTAGCTCGTCACCCAACTCATCACATGAAATTTTATCACCTAGTCCCGTTTCACCTGTCACCCACGGGTGATGCGGGTGAACCGGGTGAAATTTCTACCTTTTTTCCAGCAAGTATTTTTAACCATTAATACCTGTTAGATATGGTAATCTACAGGTTAGAGTGCCACCATCAAACCATCTACCTGCAGCCTACTGATCCATTCCTAGCTACTAACATGTGTGTGTGTTGTTTAGGACCTAGGATGTGTGTGGGTTCCTAAACACTTTTTGTTGGCTTGTGAAATTTGTTAAGACTCTTACTACTCTACGATATTCTCATTTTGATAACAACAAAAAGGGGGAAGCGGTGAATCCCGTTTGATGAACGGGTTATTTTTTGTTGCTTTTGGATTCCTACTATCTATCATGGATTAAGTGTTTTGGTTTTGATTATTCTGTTGTGATTTCTTCTGTTGTTATAAGTTAATCTTGTCTGCAGTTTCTCACTTAGGCATTCATTTCTCCTGCCTTCACTTAGTTGTTTATGCTTTACATAGATTGTGCTCATCGACTCAGGGGGAACTCTAAATGAGTCACTCTACCTATATGCTTCGATTAAGGGGGGAACTTGGACAGAGTTATTTCCCCCTGGTCTTTCTACTTTTGTTTTGTTTTACAGGATTGACTCATTCGGGATTCACATCAAGAGTATTGCTATCATCAACAATAAGGGGGAAACTGTTGGAGCATAAAAGTGTTGCGGAGATAGTCTGTCGATCGAACGAGTTAATCGCACCTCCCTGACCAGAGAGAGGCAATCCTGGTCGAGGTGCTGACCGAATAGGTCTAAGGTGTTAGTCTCAAACCAACTCGACTATGCCTGAGAATATAGATGCGGAAGCTTTTATTGAAATTTTCATGCAGAGAAAACTTGTATTGAAAACTCAATGATGAATTTACAACCTAGTTCTCTACGCTTGGAGTTAGACAGAATAGCTCTGCCTTACACCTATACTCAAACATTCTAAATATAGATCAATATATACAACGTATGAAGTGCTTTAGGGTGCAATTTCTCTATAAGCTAGATGAATCTATGTGAGCATAGAACGAAATTAGTCTCGAAAATAATCTCTAAAAGTAAAAGCTCTCTCTTAGTATGACTTTCTCTCTCTAGAAATGTGTAAGTGAAAGCCTTTAACTATTGCAAATGACTTCTAACTGCTTAAATACTGATAACACCTGAAGTAACTGCTCCCATGACGTGTAGACTGATTTTCCATGACCTCCCACTAAGCATTGGGCTGGAATTATCTCAACTGCTTTGTAGTAGGACTCGTTTGGGCCTTCTTTAACCTTGACCATCTTGATTATAGGAGCTGGTCATATGTGAACATGTGTAGCAGTTATTTCCTTGTATTTCTCCACATTTTAATAGTAGAGGTTCACCTCCTAGCTTTTAGGACTTTCCAAGATAATCTTATGACATAGCACGACTCAATACACAATCAGACTCCTTCTGTCACCCAAACTTACTCTATTGCCATTATCAACAAAACCTAGGGTTCCAACATAAAAGATTTATAATTTCATTTTTCTTTCACGCTTTCCAGAGAAAATTATTAAGAGATTTGTTTAGAGAGAGCTTTCTTGTATTTGTGAGAGAAAATACTAGTTTCAGTTTGTGCTTATTGATAGATTCCATCTAGGTATGTCATAGCCTCATCACACTTCTCACTATACTGATTAGACATTGTGTTGGATAAGTGAGTGAGGTTCCATTGAGTAGATCCTTTATACTTAGTGGACAGTGTAAGTTGTTTTGTTTTCTAAAAAATAAATAACTTATATAGTGTATTTGTTGGAGTTCAAGGTACTGCTTCCGCACCCTTAGTTCGTTTGAGTCAAACCACTTCATAGACTCACACATTGAAGTGTATTAAGTCAGATGACTGATCTCACAATGAGGTAGTCTATGATTGAGGTCATCCAGTTGTCATGTCTGCTGGTTCTTCAATACTTAGGATATTTGGGGCAGATATGCTTAGGGTGTTCTTGATTCGATGAGGACTAGGCCGGTTACACCTTCACATGAGCTGGCTAGTTCAGAGAGGGTGTCATCCTCCAAGTTGTCACCTCCAGGTACAAGGTTTATCTAGAACGAGTCTTTGAATGTCGTGGCTCAGGCTAGATATTTCTGGATCTCTTCATCCCTTGCTTTGAAGTTGTTGACCGGATAGCTATTCAGTGATTAGCTTGGAGTTGTTGAATACTCAGATGTGGCTTGGGTTAAGCAAGAGACATAGTTCTAGCCCAGTTATGAGTGCTTCATACTTGGCCTGGTTGTTGGTGGCTCTGAATCCGAGCCGAATTGCATACCAGGTAGTGTGCCCGTCAGGTAACTTGACTAGGATGCTGGCGTCCAGCTTTTTTACTGGAGCCATCAATGTGCAGCGTGTGCACTGGGAGGGGGTTGGCAGGTTCTGAGGAGGGTGGTGCTGCCCTGAAACTCGTCTCTATTGAGAAATCGGCGAGGGCTTGACCCTTGATAGACGGGCGCGGCTGGAAGGTGATGTCGAATTCAAATAGCTCGACGACCCACTTAGCTAAGTGGCCAGATTGGTTTGATTTCTGAATGATTTGTTTGAGCGAGCAATTGGTGCGGAAGATGATCATGTGGGCTTGGAAGTACAGTCATAGATTACGGCCGGTGAGGCTTGCCCGAGGACCATTTTCTTCATGTGAGGGTACTGGGTCTCGGAGTCGAGCAGGGTTCTGTTGGTGAAGTGGACTGGGATCTCAATTCTTTTGTCGTCTTTTACAATCACAGAGGCCAGAGCCCAATATGAGTCAGAGAGGTACAAAAAGAGGATCTCACACGGGAATGGAATGCCGAGTTGGAGTAAGTTGGCGTTCGTTTTCTTGATCTCCTAAAAGGCTCAGACTCATTCCTCGTCGCACTGGAACTTGATGTTCTTCTAGAGTACCTTGAATAAGGGTTAGCTTTTTCGGCCAACTTTGTACAAAAACGGCTGAGCCCAGTGAGCATCCCTTTCGGTGCTTGGACATCTTTGATCTTATAAGGTATCGTTAGGTCGAGTACCTTTTGGACTTTACTTGGTCTGGCCTCGACATAGTTCTGGCCAATGGTGAAGCCCAAGAACTTTCCCTGGGTTGCACCAAAGATGCATTTTCCGAGGAGGTTGGCGAACGTTTCTTTCAGATCATTAAGATGTTGTTCGACCGAATCACTCCGGACAATGATGTCGTCGATGTAGGCTTTCAAGTTTGGCCGAATTGTGAGCTGAATATTTTATCGTCTAGACACTGGAAGGTTGCTCTGGCGTGCGTAGCCCAAAAGACATGACTTTATAAAAGCAAGTGTCGCCAGCTATTATAAAGGTTGTTTTTAATTTGTCATTTAGATTCATCTTGACTTGGTTGTAGCTGGAAAACGTGTCGAGGAAGCTAAAGACTGAGCTCTAAGCCGTGGAAGTGACCAACTTGTCTATGAATGGTAATGTATAAAAGCGTCACGGATAGTTATCATTAAAGTTCTTGAAATTGATACACATCCACCATTTGTCGTTGGCTTTTCTAACAAGGACTACATTCGATAGCCAAAAGTTGTATGTGATAGGCCTGATGAAATTAGTCTCTAAAAGTTTGGTCACTTCCTCCTTGACCGTGGCATCTCACTCCGGTCCCAAGTGGCGTTACTTCTGTCAGATTGGCAATTGACCCACTATGAGGTTCTGTTGCACTACGGACAGGTCAATCCCGGTCATGTCTACCGATGCCAAGGCAAATGTTATTATTTTTAGACAAGAAAGCTTATTAGCGGGGTACGAGTTGTATCGCAGAATGCATCACCGATATTTAAGAACTTGAGGGGCGTTCAATTGCTTAAATCCCATGGGACTATTGCTGAAGTCATTCACCTATTCCTTCAAGGTGTTTAGTTGCTTGTATGTGCTTACGGTGATCAGGTTGAATTCGGTGCCATCATTCACCAATATGCGGTGTACGATCCAATTGTGGATATGTGTCGAGATGACGAGGGTATCATTGTGAGGGAAGGATATGTCTTTTAAGTCATCGCGGGTGAAGCTGATGGAGGTCACAATTCTTTTGGCTACTGTGCTTGAGTCAGTAAGGTATGGTTCATGAAGGGTTTGTTTCCGGTCTCGACAGGTGTCATAGCCTCTACCGGCTATCATGAAGACCGAGTGTTCTTTGAACCTTCACGGGTGGTGCTCGTCGGAGTCGGAGCCACTATTTGACTAGGGCCTCTTCTCCTTTTCTCTTTCGCTAGATGGGATGTTTTGGTGGTAGATGTACCGATTCAAGTTTCCGCGATAGGAGGCTTGGTCGAGTTCCCTGTGGAGCATGTGGCAGTCTTCCGTGTTGTGGACCTATGGGAGTGGGACTCGTAGTATTTTTTTACTTTTTGTCGTCAAGGCACAAGGTGAACCATAGGATCCCCACAAGGCCTTCTCCAAAGCAATCACAAAGACTTCAGCCGTTGGATTGAAACACATGAGTTTTGTCATGTTGGGCCATTTTCCTTGTCCTGGTAAGTCCAGCCCTGGTAGCCAAAGTTGTGATTCTTATTGTAGCCGGTGCCTTCGGTACGGTGGCCAACTTTGTGGTTCCTGCTGTGACCCTAGGCCTTGTGGTTTTTTTGGCGGGCTTGTCTTTGTCGTCAAAGTAGTTATGGGTCACTTCGGCCATCTCTCTGGCTAAGCGGATAACTTTTCTCCCTTGATGAAGTTCTTAGACCGGGTGGCGAGCTCATCATAGGAATTTGGGGTCACCGTAGGTTAGGCCGTGCCGGTAGACTGAGACAATGACACGTCGATCTTTGTGATGGCGCTATGAAACCACTTGGCATATCCTTTAACATCTTTACACGGGTATTGGCACATACCTATAAGGTCAACGAATGTCTTCTTTGCTCGTTGTTTAGCCGCAAAGTAGTCCAGGAAGAGTTGCCCGAGCTCTTCGAAGAGGTGGATGGATTTATTTGGTCAATGTGTGAACCACATGAATGCTCATCCTGCCAAGGATTACAGGAAGAGGTGGCAGTGAGTGTGGTCGTCGATGTGAGCCGTGGTCATGGTGTACTTGAAGCAAGACAGGTGCTCTACGGGATCTCCTAAACCATTGTACATAAATATGTTCTTGGCCGATTTTGAATGGAGGACGGCTAGGTTTATCTCATTGGAGAATGGGTCTTGGTCCTCCACCCTTTCCCTGTTGGAGCCTTCTATGCCTATTGTTGTGCGAAATGTAGAGCTAGGTCAGTCATTTGTTGTTGCAAGGCCAAAAATTTGTCTATGAAGACGGTTTATTGGTCCATGTTGTCAGAAGACGTTTCTAGTTCCTGGTGGGTGTTTCTTGCTCTACAAATGGTGAGGTTCTCAGCAAGATGGTGGTCCTCCTGGTTCTTCTACATGAGGTGGGGCCATTTGAAGGTTTCTCTCGGTGGTGGGAAGGGCAGAGCAGGCTTTGTAGTGATGGTGAGAAATATTTCCACAGAAAACGCCAAATGTTAGATATGGTAATCTACAGGTTAGAGTGTAACTCACGAATTAGATTGAGAATACTTCTTTCGGTGATTCTGATGATGGTTTAAGTGTAGTATCGAGTAACCAAGATGAAGACACCAGGATTACGTGGTTCGATCTTGAATGATTTAGTCCATTGGGGGTTGGACAAGGGTTCTTAGTAGAATCATGTGAGTACAACTAGAGGAGGAGAGAGAATGAACCTTTCTTGTCTGTCTAATAAATGTGATGTTGATTGCTATTTGCAAGGAAAAGGATGAGGAAGTTGGTGCGCTTTCCCGACTTGTCGCCTGCCCGTTAGCCGGATTGATGACGTAAGGTGTTGCCTTAAGATAGGGATGACATCACTCGGGATGGGTCTTTGTCAGGAACGAAACTTTCTCGCTCTGCTCGGTCGCTCGTCCTTAATTGCAAACAAGACACTCGCTGTCTTGGGGTATTAATGGTATGTTAGAAAGGCATGCAATTTGGTAACCATGTGCGTCAAAGATGGTAATGGCGGGTTGTCTGATGGGACTAATTAGACAAAGCGTCAGAGAGACATGTACTGAGTCATGAGTGTTCCTTCGCGGTGAAGGGAATCGATCACGGTTTTAGTAGGTAGCGCCTAGCTATCTTTACATGGCTCTGAGGCATGGTAAAACCAGCTTCCTGGACTCGGTGTTGCTAGTCGGGGCATTCCTCGGCTAAGGTCTTCATTTCTCAATCGTTGGTTTGTCACTTGGGTACATGCGATCATAAGAGGGAGATGTGGTTAGTACTTTTAATAATATGGTTAAGGTATGCCTAATTATTACCGTACTAACAATACCTATATAAGCTTAGTTTTTGTAATAAAAAAAACCCATTTTTACTCAATAACATACCACATCTAATGTCAGCAACATGACTCAAGAATTACCCTGAGTGAAATGCTGCCCCGTCTTCAATCTGGTGTGCAAGAGATGCAGCAGTTCCACTTCAAAGGTGCAGACACAAGAAGAGAATGAAGAGGGGCGCAGAGCATGTATGTTCTTTGTCACCAGTTATTAGGGTTGCAAAATTACCGTGGGTGAAGAGAATGAAGACGATGGTGAAACCTTTTCATTAATTTTTGATCAATTCTCTATTTGTCCTTACGCTTAAACATTGTATTTTTTTATATATTAAGATACATAAGGGTGAGTGGGTCGGTGAGCAGGTCAGGGGACAGGTCGGGTGGCTGGTTTGAAAATTTTCACCCAAATCTAACCTGAACTCGCAACCATTTCACCCGGTTTTCATCTATTTTAGTAGGTTGGTGGATCAGATGATACAAATACTAATTTAAAATTATCATTCTCAGTAACATAATAATGTAATAATAGAACCAAAACAACCAGAAATAAGACAGACTAGTGATATGAACTGGGGAAGATAGAAAATTACATCAATCCATATCTACCTCGTAGTACCTACCCGTACATTATTTTATAAAATCCCAAACCTACCTACCTCACCCGAATTACAAATTTACAACTGCACCCTCCACTTCAGTCCACCATCCCATCCCTCACCAACTCCTCCAGCCCCTTTCGCAACCTCTCAGCCGCAACGACAAACTCCCCTTCGCGCACCGCCCCGTACGTCACCCGCACACACCCTGGCACCCCACACGAACTCCCCGGCAACACACGACCCCGTGCTTCCTCGCCAGCCATGTCACCACCTCCACGTCATCGTCCTTGTATACTTCCGGTAAGGTGACCCAAAAGTATATCGCCCCTCCCCCGCCCTTCACCGCTTCTGTCCCCAGCGTCGTCGTCACCACCTCCAACGCCAGATCCTTGCTCCGTACCAGCGTCGAGACCATCTTCTTCACCCAATCCCTCCCCGCCGACTGTAGACAGGTCAACCCCAGACGCTGCGAGATCACCGGCGCGCAGATCGCCGCGTTGTCTTGCGTCTTCAGAAGTTGGTTCCGTAGGCCTGTAGCTTCCCTCGAGTAAGCTATCTGCAACAGTACACACATCAAATTAACGAAAAGAGTTCGACTGGTTGCGGTTTCTGTTGCAATCTGTGGTATTGGAAGTGAGATTTGACTAGATTGACTTACATATCCGAGTCGCCAACCCATCATCCCGTAAGATTTGGAGAAGGAGAATAGGTTAATCACGTTTCGTCCCTCGACTGTGTGATGCTTATGTCTATCGTAAGTGAAGTACCTGCAGGTTGGGGAAGAATTCACAAGTGGTCACTCATGGAGATCTGATTTTCCGCACAATTTCGCGAAGGAAATTGCACGATATGGTACGATCTAGGAACTAATTTCATTCAGACTACACTGATCTCATAATCTCACTCGTAAGCATTGTCGACGACGAGCCAAGTCCTAGCATTTTCACATACATCGGCAATCCTCTGATCCAGAAACCAAACATAAGTAAGCAATATTCAAAATAGAAGAAGCGGATCAGGCAGAGATATCATATGATGATCGTCGAGGCTGGAATGGATTATTTAAATTGATAAACCTGGAGGAGATTAAGTGGTACGCAGGTACCAGACGGATTCCCCGGATTAACAATACAGACCATCCGCGGACGTCGAGTCGTAGTGGTTTGTTCGAGAGTTTTCTCAAGCCAGTCGGGATTCGGTAGCAAACTGTCGGGATCGGACGGGCCGACGAGAATGTTGGTGATCCCGGACATCTTGAACGACATGTACATGTTGAAAAGTACGGCGCGAATAGGATGACGGTGTCAGTGGCAGCGTCACATAGCGCCAGGACCAGGTTCAAGAACGCCTTCATCGGACAAAGAAAGTTTGGTCATTTTTTTTTGATAATTATAGGCACAGGTGTCGCAAATCAAACAACACCAACTCAACTCTTATATAATCTTTCTAGTTCTATTTACACAGATATTACATGGAACATCTTAACAATAAAGGTAGAGATCTTGTCCCGGAACCTTCTTTGACCTCTTCCTACGACCTGGCGGACATGCTCATAGTATTGCCAGTTGTAAAAGCAGGTAACATTGAATGAGTGGGTAAAAGTAGTGAAGTACCTGGTTAGAGCCTGATGTCACCATAACATAGGAGTTCTGAATCCCATTTTCTGTCCGCAACTGAATTTTACAAAGATAAAACTGAGTGATCACACGAAAAAATCTCAACAAGTTTACAAGTAACAAGAATGTTAGCAGCTAGCGGAGATAGTTAATATGATGTTTTCGGCGGATTACCTTTTCGATGAGAGCTGCTTGGAGCTCCGGTAATCCTTCATGGTTGCCGTAACGGCTAGTCAATGGCTCCTTTGCAAAGTCGTTGATTTTCTCCAGCACTTGTTCCGGCGGATGCCAGTAAACTGATCCCTGGAAGCAAAATTCATACGTAGTAATAATGAGAAATTTACGTCGTCGACACTGGAATTACAGTGTATATGTGTGTAACACTACTAGAATTACCATGCCCAATGGCATTGGATCCTTATGATTGCCACCACCGCCCTTGCTCATCAAATCTCGAATCTGAGGAGAAAGGAGATCATAAACAAGGGAGTGAGGAGAAAAAGTTATGTGAAGGAGAGAAACCAGAACGAAATCAAGAACACAGACAAGCCATGAAGAAATAAGAAAAGAAATAATCGGAGAGGTGAGCCGGATATATCCAACCTTGACCATGATGGGAAGGTCTGTATTGAGGCATCTTCTGGAGAAGTCGGGTAAGGAATCCATTGAAGATCAAAGATGGCTGGGGAAGGTGAAAGTCGACAGGAGAGGGTCTACTTATGGGGTTTCAGGCTATGGAACTGAAGACGGAGGACAAAGACTAATTCCATGTGAGTGAATATCTTTGTTCCACTCCTCCCAACTGTGCAAAGAAAGATACCACTGGACAAGGTCATTTATATCAGTATTTACCCAAAAGGATATCCAGCCATTAGTAAATTAGGTGAAAGTTCTCCCATCCCTTTCACTTCTTAAACTGACAAAAGGGTCCCTCCCTTGCTCTGCTTCTTCGTATTCATTGTTAATGCCAGATCAGAAAGAAACAAAGAAAAAAAACAGAGGATGAAAAGTACTAATACATCACTAATTCACTATGCGCGGATCTAACTAGATGTTCTTTCCTCCAGACCCAGCCAGATGTTCTTTCCTCCAGACCCAGCCAGATGTTCTTTCCTCAAACTCAATTGATGGAGGATGATTTAGATGATATTGGCCTTAGGAGCCTTTTCGAGGACCCGGAATTTCCCCCGGGGTTCGAACCAGCTAGAGGTTCTTCCATTTTGGGAGATGACCCTGAGGAGAGAGCTGTTAAAGAGGAAGCAAGACAAACTCTCATCTTTGCCAAGCAGCTCGGATGCACCGTCCCTAACGAGGAGCTTGCCCTATCCAATTATGAAGAGATCATTCGAGGACAGAAAGCGAGCTTTCGCCGGAGTTGTCACATCGAGAGTGAAGAGCCAGAAGAGGAGACTGATAGATGCTCTAGGAGTATCTCTAAAGAAAAGGGCAAGAGTTCGTGGGACTGGACCCCTGGTTTTAGTAAGTTCTCTCGAGTCAGTAAGGTGGTCATGCGGGGCAAGAAGAGGGCTAAGTAGACTTAATGGTCCCTCTTAACTAGTAAGATTAGTAAGGCTAGAAAGGATTTTCGTTTTTTCAGTAACGTTATTACTCTATGTTTTTTGTTCTTTGTATTTTCTCTAAATTGTCCTTAAGCGGGAAAGACATTCATGCCTCAGTAGTGCTATGTAAGCTGGGCAACCAGCCAATTATCAAAAAAAAAAAGATCTGGTTACGGCTTAAACTATTGATATTATAAACAAATCCTCTTCAGTTTTTTTTTCTTTTTTCTTTATGGTTTATAAACGATCCACTTGGTAGGGTTTACAACACAAGAGTCACAAATTATCGTCCATATAGAGAGAAAGCAAGATGGGGTACAGAAGTGGGGGTTAGAAACAAAAGAGCCAGAACAGAGTTTTCATCAGCAATGCATGGGTCATCACAATCGAAAACGTATAGTTCACTTCTTGAACAGCTCCTAGCAGTACCCATAGTGAAACGAGAATCTTTTCCGTATCTCTTTCTCCTTCAAAACTATCATTTTCCCTCACAGTTTCGTTCACTTCTTCGACAACTATAGTCAATTTGGTGAAAACGGTATGTATTATTTGTTATAGGCCCCGTTTAAAACTAACGATTGGAGTTTTGAAGTGAGAATTTTGTGAAGAGAAATGAAAATTAAGAGAATCAAATTGTAAGTGGTTAAGTAGACACATCAAAGAGGTGACCCGAACCCGAAAAACTGAACCAATCCAACCCGATCTGAACCCGATTTTAAACCTAATGGCGTGACCTGAAAATCCAAACCGAACCAAACCAAATTTGGTACAACCCAAATCCACCGAACCAAATTCACCCTAACCAAATCCACCCGAATGTTTTATTAAACCTAAATCTACTATATAGTTGTTCCAACTGTAAAAATAATCTTGAAATCAAAACACATAATGGAGATTTAAATATCCAGTGATGGGCACGGCGTGTGACGCTTACGTGAGGTGGTGATGGATGGGCGCGTGCGCACAACACTTGCGTGAGGTAACGAGTGCGGGTGTGACGGGTGCAGGACGGAGGGAGGCACGACGTTGGGAGTGGGCGGACGGATTGGACGACAAGTGCCGATATTGACCACTAATTACAAAATTCTAATTTATATTTGATCGATACAATTAATAAATGTATAGTTATAAATTATTATACAAAAATTGTCATCCAAATGATTATGCATAACCAATACATAATAGTAGTCTTATCAAGAGTAACACTATATTAAGATAATTTGGACCCGAATATGAAAATCAATACAAGTTACATTGGTTGCTCAAAATTCGTACCTTAAAATTTTTGGAATCAAACCTAACCTGGATACGTCACCGAGTTAACCTATAACCCGAACAAAACCAAATGACGCAGAGGTTAACCTGAACCGAAAACACGCAAACCAAATTCAACCAAAACCGGAGTCACCCGAATCTAATTCAAAACATATGAACCTGAAACAAATCCGAACCGAGTGACCCGAATTATCAGGTCTATTAAAAGTTTATTTTTTCTCAAACGATGCTTTAGTTTGGGCTAATTTCTTTTTTACAATTATTCTTATTTTTTTTCTTAGTTGTAAATATGTAATTGTTCTAAAGATAATGCTACGAAAAAAGTAATAAATCGGAACTATTATACTATTATGTGTGATGAAAGGGTGTTTACTTCAAATTTCTCTTGTATTTCGACCTTTACCATTTTTTAAACTCTAGTCTATTATTTGTCGAACTTATGTGCATAAATTGGTATCTCTTAGATTGTTGAGGGGATGATTGTATTAATCTGAGTTACAGTAGACTAGGTAAACAACTATAGCTACTCAACTTGCACATTTATCATTTGCACCTAGCTATTTCAACTAACATATGTATTCAATAATGGCAACTAGATGGTGCCTCCTCTATTGTCTATTTCTTCTAGATAGAAGTTGTTGATTGTTCAGCACTCTCTTAGGCACACATGTAGTTTTTATATGAAAAACCACAAACCGCTTCTCTATGACATTGTTGCTATACAGGCAACCTCATCCTCGTCTCTGTAGACTGTGCATACACATCCCAAAAGGCACATTGTTCATTTATTGCAAAGACATAGCAAAGGGCAAGTTTCTGTGGGCAAGTTTCTGTTTTTCTTCCCTGTGGAGGGCATAAACGTCTCATTCATCTCCATCTAGCAGCATTGTTCGGTATCCTTTTCTTCCTTGACCAACAATCTTTTATCATATGACTTTGGGAAAATTACATCCCCCACCCATGACGTTTGGTGAAATTACACACCCCACCCATGAGGTTTCAAAAATTACTTTGTCCACCCATGTGGTATCCGGTATTTTACATCCAACAACTTTTCTAATATTTGATCAACTTAAAATATGGTTAAAATGTTACCCAAAGTTGATGAAACTTTACATGGACGATTCTAAGGTGTTATATTTTTGTTCAATGCCAATCCAAAGTTTTTTAAGGTCATATATTACTTGTGAGACCCAATGAAAATACGTTCACATGTCACATGTTTCATTGGGTCCCACGGATAACATATGAGCTTAAAAACTATGAATTTCATGCTAGATCAAAATATAACACCTTAGAATCATCTATGTAAGTTTAATCAATTTGGATAACATTTAACCATCTTTTAAGTTGATCAAATATTAAAAAAGTTGTTGTATGTAAAATAGCGGAAACCACATGGTGTGGACAAAGTAATTTTTGAAACCTCGTGGTGGGGTGCGTAATTTCACCAAACATCATGGGTGGGGATGTAATTTTCTCTATGACTTTTTTTGTTATCACTTCTTTTTAAACTTTTGATTATTATTATCAGTGGCGGATTTAAAGAAAGCTTGGGGGCTATACCCCTTGAAAATTTTTAAAATTTATAAAATATTTTAATTTTTTTAAAAAAACACAAAATAACAATGAAGTTTTCCAAAAAAATAAAATTATCCCACGCTACTCATTATCATATTCTTCCAATTTGCTATCGTTTTTGCTCGATCATTCATCTTGCCGTGATGACTCCTTTCTTTGTTGTTATTTTGTCGTGATCCGCCTTCAACTCTGCGTCTACTTTTGCTATATGAAAGTTGTTGATAGTTCAGCATTATTATGTAAAGTTATCTCAAATTTTAGCGATTCGAACATAAGTGAAAAACAATAAGCTGGTGCTAATTAACATACATGCACCCAATACACTAAATTCATTTGTGTTCCGGACAAGCACCAAACAATATGCCTGATGAACCAGTTTCTGCCTTTCTGGATCGGTTTAAAGACGAGGAGATTAAAAAATTGTTTGTTTACCTTATATAAACAGGCAAGACTTAATTAGAAAAACATACAAACAAACAAGTTGATGTAAGTCCGTTTTGTAGGCCATTAAAATTTGGATAACCCTACGTATGTCCGTTTAAACGAACCATTAATAGAGGGTTAGGTTTGGGTCTTTCAACCAACCACCGTTCCACTATCACAAAGACACAAACCGTCCACCATATTTTAAAATTAAACATTCACAAATATAAATGTTTTTAGAATTAACGAAAAATTTATTAAACATATTCAGGTCCCAACAATAGAACCTCAACTCATCAAGTTACCCAACAATATCCCTTTTCTGTACTGAGGAGGTATATGATTCAATTATTCAAAAACCTGAGCTCAAATCCCTCAACTCCTTGCTATCTATGAGACTTCTAACAAATATTAAACCATAATGAGTGACTCATTGGTTGGAACGTTCTTGAAGTTGGAGGAAAAAGTAAGAAAACTGAAAAAACCGGACCTATGCGCTAATAAGCATGAACGAAGTATCAACGTCCTGATATTTGTTTAGTCATTTTATCATACTTTTAGAAAAAAGGACGGGGTGGGAGTGTTTGTTTTGAAAGAATTATAGAGGAAATCGTAATGTTGTGTTTATGGTTGTTTGTTTAGTCACTGTTAGAGTGTGTTTATGGGGTTGATTAACTCTTTAATGAGGATTAAGATGAGCAATGAAGAGCTAGACGAAATTTTTGACAAGAAGATGTATGTGGTTCATTGAATGATCTAGTCTACATCAATAGAGGTTTCACTAGAGTTAAATATATTAGTACAACAAGTATTCTAGGTGCAAAATTGTAACATTCTATCAGGATTCCTTCCATTTATAGTCCAGAGATAAAATCGTTTTTTTTTTTCGTTGTAAAGTGAACCCACAATTAGGGGTGACAATGGTTGGGTGGAACATCATCCACATTCATCATTCAGTTTCATCGCTTCACACATGACCCATTAACTATCACCCTTCACCCGTGATTGATTAAGGTAGATTGGGTGATAAACAGGTGAAAAAGTAGCAGAGAGCAAGCTACCGTCAATGATGTCAGGCGACAAGTGAAGGGTCGAAAGAAGAGTCCGATGGGTGTTCAAGAAACATTTCCAAAGATAGGTCAAGAAAGGTCCCTGGGTTAAGAAGTGTTGGGTTTTAGTAAGTTGTCCCGTGTTAGCAGGGTTGCCTTGAGAGGTAAGCAAAAAACTAAGTAGGGATAGGATTGGGCGTTTCCTATTATCTTTTGAAAGGTAGAACTAGAAAGGTATGTAAAGATTGAGTCGGCCGTGTCATGTCGGTCCCTTGCGTTGCCCTTGAGGCATTCGAGGCCTTGAGCCATTAATTATCAAAAAAAATTGTATCAATAATTTTTAAAACATATTAAAGGCTAAGGTATAAATTTATAGTAAATTTTAGGATAAAGTATAGTTCATCATAAAGTTTTATTTGTTCAATAATACTTCATTGAAATTTCTAACAATGTAGTTGTAATTTTGTATAGGGTCAAACAGTAAATGGATGATAAATCAACTAATAATAAACAAGTGATGGGTTGGTGAGGATGGAAAAATGAACACCCTTCACCCGGTCGAACCATCACCCGTTTTCACCCGTTTATATCAAGTTTTCATCATTTTATTGGAATCAGGTGAACCGTGTGTAGCGATCACCCACTATGTTATGCCCCCGTTTTTTTTCTTTTGTTTCTACTTTGCAAAGGGAGTGTCATGTTATTTGCTTTCCTTACGTTAGTGTGAGTATGCCGTGAGTGGCTGATTTTATATTCTTAGAGTGGAGGAGACGCAATAGAGTAATTTGGTTTTGTTATTAATAAGTTAGGAAAGGAGTTTCTATTCACGTTATTTTCTTATTCCTCCTTCCTCCTTTCCTTTTCTAATTTTCTGTTATGCTCCCCCTCTCTTCTTCGTTTGGAAAGTAATTCTCAATTCACTGTTTATGAAAACCTGCAGTGTGGATCATTTTTTGCTGTGACTGTTTTTCATTATTAGATCTCCTTGTGCACGTTTCTTATCTGATGACTCCCTTTTGTAAGATTTCAGTATGTTTCTATTTGCTTGAGGACAAGCAAAGATCAAGTGTGGGGAAGTTGATAAGTCGGGAATTTGCCTAAGTTTACGAGGCTAATTCATACTTAATTATCTACGTTATGAATTTAAATTCCCTCCTTATTCTCTTATTTACGCTTTATTGTTATATTTGTCTCCTATGTTTGTTTTGATGTGTTTTCAGGGTAAAATGCTCAAGAAGATGCTTAAACGAAGACTTTAGAGCTGGGATCAAACAATGGAAGTCAAATGTTGATTTTTTAAGGAAAAAGTCCACGTCTACAACTGGTCCGGGTTTTGGACCTGGATACAAACCCGGACCAGCTCTTCGATCAAGTTTCTGCCTATTTTCAGACATGGTCCAGGTTTATGTACTTGTTTGTAAACCCGGACTATCCTTCCAAGAAACCTTCTACCTAGTTTTAGACATGGTCTGGGTTTGTGTACTTGTTTACAAACTCGGACCAACCTATCGTGAAACCTACTGTGTATTTTAGACATGGTCCGGGTTTGTGTACTGGTTTACAAACCCGGACCATTACTAGTGGATGGCCGGAATTTTGCTACGATATTTTTAAAGATAAAAATATTCAACAGAGGCGCGCCACATACAAAAGAGGGCAGATATTAGACTTTTGACCTATCTTCTATTCTACGAGTGATCTTTGACATCAGAAAGAGAGGGAGTTAGCAGTTTTCGATATTTTCACTGGGAGGTTGAGCAGAGCTGATGGGATTTGAGACACAGGCTTCAACACGGAGTTTCCAATTAGAGTTTCTTCTTGTTCTACTCCTCTAATACTATTTTCTATAGATTTATTTATTGTTAACAGGTATATGGCTGAGTAGTACTTTTAGATTCCGGTTTGCTATGTAATCCGAATTCGAGGTTCCATTATCTCTGTGATTTTACCAGTTTTAATCAGATTAAAGTTGTGTTCTTTGTTTATATTAATTCTCTGATAGTTTGGCCAATTATTAGAGATTACTAGTTTGTCTGCTTACAAGTGAGAATTGCGGCATTCAATAGACTACAGGAACAAAACCAATTAATTTGGAGACAACAATTCCTCTAAAATATTAACTGATTATCTAACTAGATCATGCTTAAAGTTGTTAGCAATTAGGAAATTCGTAATGAGAGTTAGGGTTTGGTAATTGTTAATTAGATTTCATCGAGTGGGAGACCGAACGTGAAATAATCTGATCTAGGATTTTAATCTAGAATTTGGTAAACACATTGAGAAGAGAATCGAGAATTACACGTAGTAAACCAGGATTTCTCCCATAATTATCAAGAAAACCAACACTTTCCTTTGTACATTCATTATTCTTGTTATTGGTCATTTTAATTAATTCTAGAATTACAAATTCATCAATTAACCCCCCCCCCCCAATTTCATACTTTAGTAGTTGTTTTAGATTGAGATTAAACTAGACACTGCCTCCTTGGTTCGATAACCTAGGGAATACTTTCTAGGAAAACTTGTTACAAAGACCGGTACACTTGCCGAATTAGGTTTTAACCCCAACAGAAACCCATGATGGTTTTAGATATCTTTTAACCTTTGTGATGATAGATCTAGGGCAACTTAGGCCCAACTTTTAAAAATAAAATCAGAAGCTTTTAAACACATAATTGATTTCCTAAATATGATCAGAAACCAATTTGGGAAGAATGTTAAAAGTATAAGGACCGGCAATGCCTATGAACTAGGTAGGTCAAATGCCACATCTGTTTTTCTTAAAAACAAAGGTATAAAACACCAACTAACCTGCTCCTACACCCCACACCAAAATGGGGTTGTGGAAAGGAAGCATTATCATATTTTGGAGACAGCAAGAAGTCTTATGTTTCATTCAGCATTACCTTTAAAATTCTGGAGGGAGAGTATTCTTACAACTGTGTACCTCATTAATCGGATGCCCCTGGATAGTATTAAGGGAAAAATATTCTTTTGAAATTATTTTCGGTACTCTGCCTAAGTATGAAGATTTAAAATGTTTTGAATGTTTGATTTATGCTAATATCAGTCAGCAACTCCATGATAAGTTTGTGTCTCACTGCATTAAAGGAATCTTCTTAGGCTGTACACCCAACAAAAGGGGATATAAAATATATGACATAGACAATGCCAGAGTCATAATTAATAGGGATGTAAGATTCTATGAAAACATTTTCCCATTTTGAGTAAAACCAGAATGGAAAAACATAACTGTCACACCTCTTGGAAGTGAATCATCTGTCTACCATAACTCAGGCAAGGAACAACCTGTTTTCCCTACTAATCCTTATTTGTAGCCTCTAAGTTTTTTTTATGACGACACTACACCACAAAGAGAGGAACCAATACAGAGGATGGAGGTCAAGAGCAGCATACTGAAACACAAACAAAAGAAGCACATTCTCATCAAGCACTGGCTGAAGCACAAACAAAAGCAGCCCGCACTCATCAAGAGAGCATGAGAAGATCTACCAGCAGCAGGAAAATGCCAAGATATCTTCAAGACTATGTAGTAGGAACTGCAAAGAAGGGTATATAAACTTCACAGATTCAAACTGCTAAGTACTTAGACCCTTTCTCTGAGATTATATATGATAGACTTGATAATAGCAATTTTTACTCCTCAATCTGTGAACACACTGTGCATGATAATAAAGAAATGAATGAACTCTCACTGCTATTTGATTAAGCCACAGAGAACATTAAACTTGACTTATAATTTTTCCAATTGTGTACATGATAGTCCTCTGTTTGCTGTTGCTAATACTGTTAGGAAAGAAACATAACCATCTGACTATAATGAGGTAGTAAAAGGCAATAACTGGGTTCAGGCTATGAGGGAGGAATTTGATGCTTTAGAGAGAAACAAAACTTGGGATGTAGTGGAACATCCTAGAGGAAAGAAGCTACTGGATGTAAGTGGGTGTATAAATTAAAATATAGGGCAAACAACACACTTGAGTCGTATAAAGCTAGATTAGTAGTGAAAGGATACACCTAAAGACGTGGTATTGACTACCTAGAAACCTTCTCACCTGTAGTGAAATTTTCCACAATTAGAACCCTCGTAGCCGTAGCCTGTAAAAGGAAATGGGCCATTCTTGCATTGATTTAAGGGAGGAAGTTTATATGGTATTATCCCATGGATATAGAATGTAGAATGAGAATCAAGTTTGCAAGCTCAATAGGTCCCTTTATGGCCTAAAACAAGCTTTGAGACAGTGGCATGAAAAACTAAGTTTCTTTCTTTATCACCATGGTTTTAGACAATCCCTTAATGACTATTCAGTCTTCATTTAAAAAAGGAAAAACAAATATGTTTTTGGCTGTATACGTTGATGATATCCTTGTGACAGGAAGTGATATTGATATGATTGTTGAAATAAAAGAGAAACTGTGTGAGGAGTTTAAAATAAAAGATTTGGGTCACCTACTAATTTTCTTGGTTTACAGTTTATTTTTACATCTGATGGCATGATTGTAATGCAGAAGCAATATGCAGAAAAATTGTTGCATGAATTTAATTGTCATATGAGGAAAACAGCTACTGCACCTCTTGAGCTAGATGTATAACTATTAAAGGAGGCTGGTAATCCCTTATCTAAACCATTGATGTACATAAAACTTTTAGGAAAAATTAGTTTCCTTACTCACACTCACCCTGATTTATATTTTACCATTCAATACCTTAGTCAATTCCTACAACAACCTACCAATTTACATTGGAAGGCAGCTCTACATGTGCTTAGATATATAAAGGGCACCTCAGATCATGGTTTGTTCTTTAATAAAAAGGTCGATTTTCATCTTACTCTATATTGTGATGCAGATTGGGCTGGATGTCCCAACACAAGAAGATCCATCAACGATTACTATATAGAACTTGGAGGGTCACCCCTGTCTTGGAAGACAAAGAAGCAGGGAAATATTGCTTTGTCCTCAGTAAAGGTAGAGTATAGATCTATGCGTCTAGCAACGGCAGAATTGAGCTGGCTCTCCAAAGTTCTACATGATTTCGATGTGAAGAACATCCTCCTTATACCATTGAAATCCGACAGCCAGTCAGCGATGTATATTGCAAGGAACCTAGTGTTTCATGAAACGAAGCACATCGAAGTTGATTGCCACTTCGTAAGGCAAAAGACACAAGAGGTTTATTCCTTCACAGAAGCAGCTGGTCAATGTACGCACTAAGACTTTGGATGAAAGAGACTATCCTGTGGTGAAACAACAATTAGGAATGATTTTTGTGTAACATTAGTCCCTTATGTTTGCTTTTTCTTCAAAGTTTACATGTATGTAAACTTCCATGGGTAATTAATGTAATGGCTTAGCATTAGAGCAGTTGGCTTAGCATTAGATATATATACATATAAGATGGACCACGGTCTTGGCTTATCTCTCTGATGTAATGTGTAATGGAAGATATAGAACATTTTCCTCTTTCCTTCAATTCTTTTATCCTTTTCTCTCTGATTAGTTCCTGAATCTTGACACCTCCTCCATTCTAAGATAATAAAATCAGCCACTCATGTCATACTCACACTAACATAAGAAAAGCAAATAACATAGACTCTCTTTGCAAAACAGAAACAAAACAAAAAAAAAACTGGGAACACTGGATATTGTCATCACTACCCATGACCTTGAGAAAGAGCTGCACGTGGGGGTTTGAGACCATAATGGGTGCACGACTGTTTTTTTCTGAAGAAGTGCAATCGTTTATTAATTGCACACCTTTTTAGTTGGCAGAGCAAAGTGATCCAGGTTAGGGAGAAGGTCGAAATCTTCGAGATTTAGTATTATGCACTATTGATAGGCCAACCGATAGGGGTGTGCAAACGGGGGTTACCGAAATAACCGTTCTTTTTTTCGGATTCAATCACCGTATTTTTTAACCGTTTTATAAAAGTTCGGTTATTTTCGTTAAAACGGTTATTCGTAATAAAGTACGATTCGGTAACGGATATTGAAATCCAAACTTCGGTTATCCGTAATAACCGAACTTTTATAAAAAATATTTTTTATAATTTTTTTCTAAACCCAATAATTTTACTATTCACTTAATTAGGTTTATGTTTTTATTATTTCAGTTAATTAAGAAAGTTTGATTTTTCGGTTATTTTAGGGAAGTTCGGTTATTTCGGTTATTTTCGGAAGTTCGGTTATTTCAGAAACGTCGGTTATCGGGCGGTTAATGGTTATTAGTGTAACATAAAAAATGGTTATCAGTTAAAACGGTTATCGGTTAAAATGGATATTAGTATTAAATTTGGTTAATTTGGTTATAATCAAAATAACCGAACACCGTACTTAATTTTAAACTTCGGTTAACGGATATCTGTTTTAACCGTTTGCTCACCCCTACCAACCGGTTAATCATAAACTGGGGAAAGAAGCAGATACAGATTAAAGGACGAGAGCCAACTCATTTGTCCATTACGGACGACTTTGTTAATTTTGCAATTTTCTTTGTTTGTAACGGATGTATTCTCTTACTTTTTTGTCAGCCTTCAATACCACCTCATCACTCCCCTCCTCATGATTATCCGTTTGAGCTTCCTGAAAATGAATGGATTGATACTACTGATGTGTTTCAAACCAATCGGTTGTTTCCTACTAAGCACGCTGCTGTGGAATGGGTGGACACCGTGGGGCGGCAAAAGGGTCGTGAGTGGATTGTGGTGACCATAGTTCAGACCAGTACAGACGACAGAGTAGTACTTACATGTGAGCGGTACTGGCATTCACGAAGACGCCAAAGTGATGATGATCCGGTGTGGGTTCCGGGCAGCGAGGTCTACCTCCTAAAAAAAGTGCTCGGGTCCGTTCCGTATACGCGGAAATCGCACTTATAAAGGATGGAAATTGGTTGTGAAGGATGGACGACACAACCACTACTTGCCTAAGCGGCCAGAGGGACATTTTGCTAGACATCCACGACAGATGATGAGTTGAAAGCGGTCCGTCAATTTCACAAGGTAGGTACTCCCCCACGTGAGCAGTGGCTGCGACTGAAGGAGCAAATACGGATCTATTCATTGACATAAACTACATTTACAATTTGAACAAGAAGTTGACGAAGGAACATAAGGGAGGACGACGGTTATGTAAGTGCTTGTTGATGACCTTCAGGAGCACAAGTATCACATATTCTGTGAGGGCCGTCAAGGTTTGTCCCTGTGACCATATCATTTCATTGTTGTTTAACATTTTCAAAATTTCATAATATTAATGTATATGTTTTTATTTTATACAGACGATAAGGATGTCACCGGGTATGTCATGTTTGCTAGCCCAACATCAGTCAAGCTTTTTAATGTGTTCCCATATGTCGTCATTATTGATGCTACATACAAGACAAATGTGTATAAGATGCCGCTTGTAGAGATAGTTGGAATGACTTCTGCTGGGAAAAATTTCAATATTGCATACGCATTTGTATGTAGTGAGGACGAAGCAGGGTACAGTTGGGTGCTAAACAACTTGAAGGAGCTACTGATTAAACGACGAGAGCCATTAGCATTTGTGACCGACAGAGAGCTTGGTCTTATGAAAGCTCTCCCTTCTGTTTTCCCCCAGTGTCTCATCTACTCTGTCGTTGGCATATTAACACCAACGTTGATTTGAATGCAAAAAGGTTCTTCCATAAGACGGGAGAAGTGGCTGAGGCGACAAAATATTGGTCCAACGTAGTCAAGAGCCGGACGGAGGTACATTTCATGGAGGAGTATGCACACATGAGGAAGGTATACGAAATGAAAGGGAAGCTTGACTGGATAAATTATCTGGATGACACTTGGCTTATTTACAAAGAGAAGTTCGTCGAATGTTGGACAAATTCAGTACCACATTTTGGAAACTGCACAACTAATAGGTATGCATGATATACTTATGTTTGTTTGTTAATTTAGTGTGTTGTTCATTTTGCATAACACAATCATTGAAGCTCTTTAACGTTTATTGTCATAGAGCTGAGAGCTCACACACAGCACTCAAGGTGTGGCTTCAATCTTCCCAAATGAAGTTACACACCATATTCTTCGGGATTGATGGGCTTCTCAAACGTCAATACAATGGATTCTTGACAGATATGGAGATGTCCAAAGACAAGATGGCGCACGAAGACTACTACCGTCTGTTTCGAACAATTCGCGGACGAGTCAGCCACAAATGTTTGGTGACCCTTCAAGAAGAACTGAAGCGTGGCAAAGAATTCAAGACGGATGAGCAGCAGTGTGGGTGCACATTACTTTACACTCATGGTCTTCCTTGTGCACACTTCTTATACGAAGTTATGGAAAGGAATGAAAAACTTACACTAGATGTCATTCATGACTTGTGGAAGACGATAGATTTGGATGAGGGAAAATCAATGAAGGAAGAAACTCTAACACAACATGAGGAGAACAAAGTCATTTTGAAAACGTTAACCGATGAAGTTCTTCGGCTAGACGACCATTTGATTGTTCAGCGTTGTGTTAGGCTCATGCAGTCAGTGATTCACCCTGGTTTGTCGTTCGATCTTGATGAGCCTCCTGTTCAAGTTCCACGTGGAAGACCAAGGCAACATAGTTCATCCACGCAAAGGTTAGGATTTGTTTAATAATTTGTTCCACACTTTATTTAATGATTATTTTAACATTTTGGTCATCGTTATCAGGTTCAAGTCAACTCACGAGCGCATGAAGAAAAAAACAAAAACAACAAGATCGGGTGCCGATGAGAAATCAGCTACACCGAAGAAGACAGCCTTGGCATCATGGCGTGATATGAAAGACGGATTTCCATTTTTCCATCTATTCACAACCACAGTTCATGAGCAATTTACACGTTACAAAAACGTGTCGGTGACGGCAACTGTGGTTTTAGAGTGATTGCAGATTGAAGGTATAAATCAGAAGAAGAATGGAGAGGAGTACGCGCCTCCATTTACGAGGAGCTAACTCTACCACAGAGCAAAATTTGGTGGGCTGATAGACTAGGTGGTATCTCCGATGTAGAAAAAGAGGCAGACACGGTGTTCTGGACAGGAGATGGCTTTGCGCCGCCGAACAAGTGGTTTTGCACCACAATAATTCCGGTGGTATGCACCAGATACAACCTTGTTATGATATATATTGATGCTGAGACCGGTAAAGGTTCACATGCCTTCCATATAGAGATCACAACAATTGGGGTTGTACATCACCGAAGGTGCTATACATGTGTCATGTCGGTAATCATTTCATACGTGTGGATATGACAGATGATTCCCCTATACCACCCATTTATTTGACATGGGAGAGACTTAAAGATGACTCAGTTGATGGTTGGCATGAGCCATATCTTCAGCGAATCGCACTTTGGATGGAGAAGTATCCGCTACGCCCACGTAATACTATGGTGTGATTTTTTTTTTAGTTATTTAGGAAAGGATACACACGATCCTCATATTTTTAAAACGATAATCTTTTTTATAAAATTTACCTTCTATGGAAAAGATACTATTTTTATTAGATTAGTCAATCTCCTAATGAACGAAATATTTATGGAAGAGTAATATTTTTAAAAAGATACTTGTCTTTGTTAGTTTAGACTCTATCAACTAATAAAGAATCTTAATTAACATATACGGAATAAGTAGTATTTTTAAAATGATACTCTTTTTTAAAAAATCTACCTTATATGGAAAAGATACTATTTTTATTACATTAGTTAATCTCCTAATGAAATATCATGTTGATTAATATTTATGGAAGAAGAAATTTTAAAAGATACTTGTCTTTGTTAGTTTAGATATAATCATGTGATTCTTAACTAAAACAGTACGTAAATAAAGTAACACTCTGATAGCATTTATCGTAACAAGAGTTAAATAAAAGTTAAATACAACGACAGTAAAAATATAATACAAGTACAAAATATCCTGTGGGAGCAATCGTGAAGATGCGCTAACCCACTGTCTCTCACTACCTCCTTACTCCTCTCGTGGTATAGGAGATCAGCATGCCACTTTTCCAGTAAAGGGCATCTAGTAACAAATGTCAAACATCCACGCTCCTAGAGATATAACAATTATGTTTTCATACATTTTTATAAGTCTAATAACATTAAATAAAAAAAGTTAGAGATACATACCACTCCTTGCCACACATCAAGTGCAACATGTCCTTCAAAGCTTCGTAGCAGGCCGGCATCTGAAGGACCACCGGGAATTGGGACGGACTCAGAAGTGATGAACCAATCGGTGGGTATCCGACCCTCATCTGGTGCCTCTCCCCGACCAGCCTCAGGTGCAACAGGAATGGCTAACTGATGTCCAACCGTCTGCTCCTCCACATCATCATCATCGGTGTTGTTGTCGTCATCATCATCGTCATCACCATCAGACAAGAACCTCCTCCTCTGTGACGCAAACTCCTGATGAACAGGAGACAAACGCGTAGAAGCAGCAGCAGCAGGGTGAGAACAAGAGGCAGCAAGTGACCGTGCTGCTGATGGTCGGTCTGCAAGCATCTTGGACCGTCTCTCTGCCTCCATTTCCTCCCTCGCAAATCGTGTCACCTTCTTTCTCTTGGGCTTTGAAGTAGAACAATCAGTCACCGCTTTTTGTTTGTCCTTTCGGTTCATCTGTAAAACAAAAAGACATAAAAAAACAATCAGTTACCCATTTTCAGTGGTCCGAAACGGACAGAATTACTTGGTCCGCAAAACGGACAAACTCAAACGGTCCGTAACGGACAAACTGAAGGGTCCGCAAAACGGACAGAACAATATGGTCCGCAAACGGACCGATTTAATCTGTCCGCAAACCGGACCTTTTATTTTGGTCCGAAAAACGGACGTCCAAACGCACTGTCCTTTTCATTTCGTCCGTTACGGACCGCTTGAAACGGAGGTACGTTTGGACGTCCGTTTTACGGACGGATCAATGTGTCCAAATTTTTTTTTTCATGCTAGATTTGACTTCCAATTACCGTTAATCAGTACTAAAACAAATCCTAATCATAGAATAACATAAAACAATGAAACATGCGTGGAATTCTTTACCTTAAACGCGGAAATGGAGTTCGACCGGAGGAGAGCGTTTGAGAGGTTATGAAATGAGATTTTTTGAACGAAATGAGAAATGAGAGCGTGGAGAGAGAGATAGGGTGCCTCGGGGTATATATACTCGTTTTTTTTTTACGACTGCGATCTCTGGAATACTGACTGTATCCTGGTGACTGCAAAATTTAAAAATTTGACTGTATTTTTTTTATACTGACTGCGGAAACCAAAACACTGACTGCAAAACACAGACCTTTTTTATGAGTTAATAATAAATCATTTTAATTACTTTTTATAAAAAAGATAATTTTTAGAAAGATATTTTTTATCAATTTAATTTATCAACTAATAATAACTAATCTTAACCAAATTTTATGGAAATTTTTTATGGAAAAGCTAATAATAACTAATTTTAAAAGATGCTCTCATTTCCATGCTCTGATATATTTTTATCGGTTGTGGACGATTTCAAACTCCATGTGGAACATTCTCATTTCAATTTTTTTTAGTGCATGGTAATCTCATCCGTAATGGACGATCCATACGCACATGGACTCCTTTCAATTTTTTTTTAAGTGACCTCATCCGTAACGGATGATACCATGCGGACATCCCCATGCGGATTCAATTTTTTTTAGTGAGCTCATCCGTAACGGATGATACTATACGGACATCCTTATGCGGACGATCTTATGTGGACAATTCTATGCAAACATTTTCATGCGGACCAACAGGATCAAATGAAAGAACACACATTGGTTCGATTTTTAACTGTCCGCAAAACGGCCGACCTCACTCGCGGACATATAAAAATAGACAAACCATTGTATAGTCTGTCCATTTTTTGTTGATCCGTTACGGATGAATATGTGTCGCGTTCCAATTTTTTAAGCTCGATTTGAGTTTCGTATGATCTAAATCAGTACTGAAACTATTCAAAATTATATAATAACATAAAAACAATGAAGTTGAAGTGAAAATAATTACCTTAAACATTGAAAATGGACCTTGGTCAAAAGAAAGCTTTTAAAAGGTTTTGAAATGGGATTTTTTTTCGTGCGTGATGAGAAATGAGAATATGAAGAGAGATAGTGTGCGGGGTATATATACCTATTTTTTTTGTGACTGCGAACTCTAGAATACTGATTGTATACAGGTGACTGTAAATTTTAAAAATTTGACTGCATTTTTATTAAAACGACTGTAAAAATCAGAAAGATGACTGTAAAACACAGACGAGTATGAGTATCCACCTCTCCCACGGAATAAGATTTCCCTTTCCCCAAAAGTTGTTTGACTGATATTTAACAACCATGACAAACAACCTTTAACCACTTACTGGCATCATTGAAAAGTGATTGATGCCTGTTAACCGACTGGACACCAATTGCAAATGATCATTGACAAACAAGTTTTGTCTCTTTCTTTGTACAGACCAATTATAGATGTGGATGCTCCTCCTTGTAAATGTGTTTAGAGTGGCATACCTTGTTGATCCTTATAAACAAAAGAAGACAATATATACTAGTGACCGTAAAATGATAAAGAAGACAATATATACGAGCGCTTTAAAATTGAGTTGTTATATAAAATAATTTTTGTCCTTAGCCTATGGGAACTTTTTTTTTTTCTCCATTTGTGGCATTTGATTTGAAACCTGTAGTTTTTTAAGGTTATTTTTATAAAAACATGATGTAATTAGATTAACCCGCTCAAAATGGCACACCGAGTTGACGTGAATAATTTTACAAAACCACTTTTAGTTTACATTATCTAATACCTTTATCGTGTATCATGAGTTGTGTGATTATAAATATCTTTTTAAAAATCACCAAGCGGTCCAGGGGCAGGGCTCTTAGGTGGGGTTCAATTTACCTCCACTTTCTCTTTTTGTCACTTTTTTAGGGGTGATCAAATGAGACGCTTATATCGGTTATATGAAATAATCGTTTTTTTTATTCGATCATCGTATTTTTTTAACCATTTTATAAAAGTTCGGTTATTTTGGTTAAAAAGATTATCCGTAATAAAGTATGGTTCGATTAACAGATATTGAAATTTGAACTTTAGTTATCTGTAATAACCGAACTTTTATAAACATATTGTTATTATTTTGGCTAACCCAATAATTTTATCAAATATTTTACTACTTTCTCAATCAGATTTAGGTTTTGATTATTTTGATTAATTCATAAAGTTCGGTTATTTCAGTTATTTTAGGAAGTTCAGTTATTACGGTTATTCTAGGAAGTTCGGTTATTTTGATTATTTCATTCAGTTATCAGACGGTTAACCGTTATTAATGTAACATATAAACCGGTTATCGGCTAAACATTTATCGGTTAAAACAGATATTAATATCAAATTTAGTTAATTCTGTTATAACCAAAATAACCGAACATCGTACTTTATTTTAAACTTCATTTAACAGATATCCGTTTTAACCGTTCACTCACCCCTACTCATTTACCTCTTTGATGTTAACAGGCTGTTGTCGATGGCCATACTGATGAGTACTGTTTAAAATATATATGTTATATTAGGCTTGTATTAGGAATGCTATTATATTGTACTTTTCTAGCTTGTATAATAGGATGTTATATTTCATGTATTTTTTTCTCTAAACCGGTTCCACCGGTTCCAGGACTATACACACATGTATACATAGAACACACCGTCTCTGTTCTTTCCTTCGAAGGAATAATACAAAGAAGAAACACCTTGCATTGCAAAGTTTTGTCATGGTATCAGAGCGGGTCCTCACCCCACAATAAAGAAACCAATGGACGACGAAGCTTCCACGGAAAAAAACCACAAACAGTCACTAGTTCCACTATTGATCAAAACGATCCCTTCTATGTCGTCAACACGGAGCAGACCGGACAAGCTCTTGCACCCAAATTCGCCGGCGAAGGGTTCCTCAGCTGCAAATGGACAATGCAAGAGGCATTGACCGCCAAGAACAAGATAGGTTTTGTGGATGGTTCCATCACCCAACCCTATAGCAACGACATCACACGCACGGCGGCATGGAAACGGACGAGGTCCCTTGTCGTAACGTGGCTCATCTCTTCTCTGTCACCAAACATCGCTCGAAGTGTTATGTACACCAGTGATCCCAAACATATCTAGGACTAGCTGTGCAAGAGATTTGAGAAGAAAAACCTAGCTACTCTTCACCAGATTAAGGCACAAATTGCCAATCTAAGACAAGGGGAAGAATCAATTACAGATTACTTCATGAAATTCAAGGAGATTTGGGCACAATATGATATGGCGTGCCCTATCGATGAATGTTCCTGCTGCGCCTCCTGCAAATCAAGGGAGAATCAGAAGAAAATCCAAGCAGAAGAAGAAATAATACATTTTCTAATGGGTCTAAGCAAACCGTATTCGCAACTTCGGGCACAAGTCTTGGCCATGAGCGAAATACCGACGCTGGAGGAAACTTTCTCTCTAATGGTCCAAGAAGACCAAACTAAAGAGAATGTTGATTCCAGAGAAGAATCGGAGCAATCGATTGCTCTCTTTTCCAGAGGGGGAGGAAATTACAACTTCGGCAAACAAAAAGGAAATAATTCAAACCCTAACTTCAAGAATTCGAACAAGAAGAACAAGGGTGCTACCGGGTTCAAGAGAGATCCTCCCAAATGCTTGAATTGCGTGAAAACCGGACACACACATGAAGTTTGCTGGTGGTTGAATGCGGAGCAAGGGAAACCTAGTCCAAGAGAAGCCTCACAACAATCACCGGTGCCGGGTTTCTCTCCAAGTCAACTGCAACAATTGGTCACGTACATTCAGCAGCAGAAGGATACCACTGGAGCAGTCAAACAATCGAGTTTTGGAGATTTTTCAGGTAATCTTATCACCACTCTCAATTCTCTGCCCCGTTTGACTTTTAACGTTAATAGAACCTTTCATGAACTGCAATATCTGTGGATTTTGGATTTTGGGGCCACTGAACATGTCAGTGGGAACCAATTTTTGCTTTCTGAATGTCTGAATCCTAAAGAAAAGAAAGATATTACTCTACCAGATGGGAGTAGAAGATGCGTAATTTCTGTTGGAAATCTGTCTCTGAATGGCAATATTTGTTTGTGAAATATTTTGTTAGTTCCATCTTTTCAATTCAACATAATTTATGTATCCAAATTGATGTCAGATTTAGGGGTATCCATTGTGTTCCATGGAAATAATTGCCTTGTGCAGGACTCTAGGAGGGGTGTCTTGCAACAAATTGGGAAGCAGATTAACGGGCTATATGTTCTTGATGTCAATACTTTGTGCACTTTTATATTGAACAATAAACATGTATCTGCTGCCATGAGTTTTGATGTTGAACCCTCTGTGTCTATCTGCATGAATTCTAGGACTACACCCTCACGGGTTAATCTGTCAAACGATTTTATTTTATGGCATAATAGACTCGGACATATGTCCCTCAAAAGAATGAATAGGATAGTAAAGATCAGCACACCCCGGAAAAACGGGGTCGTGGAAAGAAACCAAGGGCACCTCATGGAAATTGCTTGAGCTCTGCTTTTCCAATATGGGTTAGATGACTAATATTGGGGACTTTGCGTTGAACACACTGCATACCTAATCAATAGAATGCTTAGCAAAGCCATTCAAAACCTGACTCCATTTGAGAAGCTCTATGGAAAAAAAACCTGAATACAATGAAATCAGGAGCTTCGGGTGTTTATGTTATATGACCAACAATGACCCACATAGAGGAAAGTTAGATCCAAGATCATCCATCTGCATATATGTGGGGAACCCCAAAAACACAAAAGGTCACAAAGTCCTGACCCTAAAAGAAAGGGAAGTCAAAGTCACCAGAGATGTCGTCTTTTTTGAGGACATCTATCCCTTGACAGACAAAGGATGGAGTGACACCCTAAATGAAACCCAAGACACCACATACATCTTCTCTCCCCCTCATACCCATATAGTCGAAGATAATTCTTGTACGCCTCAGCACTCTGAGGTAAGAGAAGAGCCCCATCTTCTCGCTCAACAAGGATCTCCCATTGCGGAGAACCAACATGCACAACCCACAGATCTCCGAAGATCCACCTAAGAACATAAAATCCCATCCAAGTTCAACGACTATATCCTCTCCTCCAACACAGGCCAATCAGACCCCTTCTATTCCATCCTTACCCAAAGACTCCATACCACGAACTCCTACCTCCACCCGCAAAGCAACCTAGACACCTTGACCAATCATATACCCAACACCACCATCCTCTCTTGTACCCTCCACCACAATACAAACAAGCTCCTAGCTCACCTACATAACCTTAAAGAACCCAACAACTACAAAATAGCCAGCAAGGACCCTAGATGGGTTCAAGCTATGGCCACAGAATTTGAGGCCTTAAGGCAAAACAAGACCTGGACAATAGTTGATTTGCCCAAGGGCAAGAGGCCGATCAGTTGTAAGTGGGTCTACAAGGTGAAACTCAAAGCTAACGGGGACATAGAAAGATTTAAGGCCATATTAGTGGTGAGGGGCTTCACACAGAAGCCAGGTCTTGACTACGGGGAGACATTCTCCCCTGTGGTTAAGATAACCACCGTTAGAGCCTTAATAATAATGGCAGTCAAAAGAGGATGGATCCTTGACCAGTTGGACGTCAACAACGCCTTCTTACACGGGGACCTCCATGAAGACGTGTATATGACAGTTTCAGAAGGCCTAAGGGTAAATGGTGACAACAAGGTGTGTAAGTTGCATAAGTCCCTTTATGGCCTAAAACAAGCATCTCGCCAGTGGTACGAGAAACTTGCCAACTTCTTGAAAAAACTGGGATATCACCATTCCCAAAATGATCACTTCTTATTTGTCAAAAGGAGGAAAAACAACATCACCTTGCTGGGAATATATGTGGATGACATTCTGGTTGTAGGGAATGACTCAAAAGAAATCCGGTCCTTAAAAGGCAAACTAACAGAGAATTCAAAATAAAAGACCTTGGCAGATTAAACTTTTTCCTTGTAATAGAATTTCTAGAAACCAAAGACGGCATGATCATGTCACAACAACAATACATCAAGCAAATCGTCCATGACTTTGATGCTCAAAACATTAGACCTTCTGTTTCCCCACTTCCCATCAACTTGAAACTCTATGAGGACAGAGGCTCTAGATTGGAAAATCCCACAACATACAAATGCCTAGTTGGTAAATTGAACTTTATCACCAACACAAGGCCTGACATATGTTATGCGGTTCAATTCTTAAGCCAATTCCTCCAAAGTCCCACCTCAGCTCACCTAGAAGCAGCCTATCACACACTCTCCTATGTTCAGGATTCGGGTTGTACTTCAACAAAGATCCCACCTATGAGCTAGAGGCCTATTGCGACTCAGATTGGGCCTCTTGTCCCATTACCCGAAAATCCATCTCTGGATATTATATCCTTCTAGGTGGCTCTCCCCTGAATTGAAAATCAAAGAAACAAACTACCATTGTCTTGTCTTCCGCTGAAGCAGAATACAAAAAAGCCATGTGCCAAGTAACAGGAGAGCTGACTTGGTTAAGTAGACTTTTAAACGAAATTGGCAACAAAGACATAACTCCAATTCCCCTAAAATGTGACAATCTAGCAGCGATACACATCGCTAGGAACCCGTCTCTCATGAGCGCACCAAACATATCGAAATAGATTGTCATTTCGTGCGTGAGAAACTTCAGACCGGCCTAATACAGGTCCAATATGTCCCTAGCACGCACCAGCTAGCTGATATGATGACCAAACCCCGCACCGGTAAAAGTTATCATAATTATTTTGACACTATGAGCTTACAAAAACAATAGAAAGGATAGTTTATTTTTTGTTTCTTTGCAGGTACAAGATATACATCATTGTTGCACACAGTTGGAGCAAACAACGCACCTCCAGCCCAGCAGAAAGATGCACTCTGGGGGGTATTAGGCTTGTATTAAGTGTGCTATTATATTGTACTTTTCTAGCTTGTATAATAATAATAGTATGTTATATTTTATGTATTTTTTTCTCTAAACCGGTTCCACCAATTCCAGGACTATACACTAGGGATATAAATACTTTTCACATTCGGTTGTATAAGTTAGATGAGATACACACATGTATACAGAGAACACACCGTCTCTATTCTTTCCTTCGAAGGAATAATACAAAGAAGAAACACCTTGCATTGCAAGGTTTTGTCAATATCCGAAGATTCATTTTTTTTTTTACCCTTGAGGTTGGCCACCACGGTTACTATATGCACCGATGAACCATTATCACTTGTTCGACTCGGGTGAGCATTGGGGAGGGGAGGTAGTTATTTGGGTGGATGCGAGTGTCAAGAATGATGGGTGATTTTGAATTGGGTGCAGTTTGTTTTGATGTTAATTAGGGACGGGCTATGGGGGTGAGAGTAAAAGGGGGTTGGGGAGTTTCTTCACCTTGTGTCGGTGAAGATGGTCTTTATTTGAAATTGATGAAAGACGGTGATGGGGTAAGAAGAATTTGGGTTATGTCAAATTGTAAAATAGGGATGACAACGGGTGACGGGTGTTCGTTTCACCCAACTACCCAACCTGCTAAAGTGGGTGAAAAATCTAAAAAAAATAGGTGAAAAACGGGTGATAGGTGAAACGGGTGCGAGTGACATGTAGGGTCGGGTGAACATTTTTCATCCAGCCCGTCATGTATTATATTAAATATAAAAATATATCTATCCTATATTTTTTGTGATAGTTTTAAAATATTTTGGTTTATACACTACGTTTTGAGTATGATGTTGATATTAATTGACGTGGTGTGTATTATTGAACAAATATGAGTGTATTTTTTGAAAAACTAAGCTTATATATAAGGTGTTAAAGATTAAAAATACTTGTTGGAAAAAAAAAAGAAAACGGATAACAAATGAAGAAGTTGCGGATGACGCGGGTCAGGTCGGGTGTGGGTGAAAAACGGGTGACAGGTCGAGTGGAGCATCACCCGACCCGAACCCAACCCATTGTCATCCTGTTGTGAAGTGATGATGGATCATTTGAATGGGGAGAATTGCCTTCCTCTTAACTGAACTCTATCATAGTTTGAAGAATTTTGGGTGGATGTGTGTCGGTTCTGATTTGATTAAGAGAGTGTCTTCGTTCGGTTTGACTTTTTTGTGATATATTTGATATCATATTTACAATATAAAGAGGTGGTTCTTTATGGGTTCAGCTTGAATCCCATGTGAGTTTTGAATCATCCACTAATAATATATTATCACACATAAAATAGACCAAACCAAAACAACGACAAATATATCAAGAAGATAGACTTAATTAATACAGATAAAAAAAATGCAAATGCACGTAATTTGGAGTAACGGGGAAAGTTGTTAAAAAATGAGATGATTTGAGTGGAGGAAATCCGATAATGGATTTTGGCAGATGAGAATGTGAAGGATGTTTGTTTTTTTTTTTTTTAAAAAAAAGAGCAACAATCATCCCTTTAAATTTGTTGAAAACTTTAATCGTTTCAATTTATAATTATGAACACCGTGTGTCATGAGCGACTGACTTAAGTTTGCCACCTAACCTTTCCTAAGCAAAACAGAAAGCTTGTGAAAGTGTAACCCGTGAAAGATTGCACCCTTTTTCTTACATGTTATGGTCGTTTGCTTTTAGTAATTGAAAAAAAGGATAAAAAGTTACGAAAAGACATTAAAAGGAGCTGTGAAAACAATTATTTTTGATGTTTTTGTTTGTTGGCATAAGTGTTTTTTTTTTTTGAAAAGATTTGTTGGCATTAGTGTAGAGTGAATGAATTTCCAGCTAAAGAGTAACGGGTAAATGAAGTTAATTAACTCTGGGAAATGCCGGAAATGAATTAGAGAGAATACAAGATATTCTCCTTTTTATGCTATAAAAACCATGAAAAGTGTCCAATCAATAAATATAATTATTCTGATTTCATTTTGAAACATAGCCTTGTTTTATAATGGAATCAACATCATTTTATAATTACTTTTCTACGATCACGTAGACTGGTATATTAAAAAAAAAGAAATTTTTATGGATGAGAAGAAGCTAGACTTTATAAATAATTTGTAAGTTACCGAATGAAACATGTTGTTTTATGTTGCCGCATAGGAAAACTCTGAGATATGAACCTCGGATTAAGGGAAAAAAACAGTGCAATATTCCTACGTATTTCTAATAGCTAAGGAAATTCGCATTCACATTGCATATAATGAATTCTTTGGACGTTTATCATTGATTGCTTCGTTAAAACCTTACTGGGAAATCTCAATGGGACACACACCATGTGAAGAATAAAGAGTACATCAATAACATGCATCCAGTTAATTCATTGTAGACAGTGTGGATGTCAAGTAAAAATATATTTGGTTGATTATTTTAGCTATTTGAATTTATTGTAAGATTTTACATTTTTTTTCCTTTGACTATAGTTTTTAGTATCATACAATATGTGATAAAAAAAAGTTTTTATCCCACTTGGTTTTTTCGAGGCAACATATAACAATAAGTTTCGTCAAAATATTTTTATTATAGACTTTACATGTTACTTTGTAAGATACATATTCTTTACTTAAGTCATTAGAGATTTCTCATATATTTTGTACTCTATAAATAGAGACTTTGTATTAGAACCATAACATCAGTTTTCTCCCTATTCTGTCTCACCGCGTTCTCTCCGGAGCCTCTCTATAGTCCCTCATATTCTCATTTATAATAGAAATTACTTATGGTATGGTTGAACAATTTATTGAAATATTTTAAATATATATATTTATCTATAACTTTTAAATTTTTTTCTCCTACAAACAACCTTTAAATCTAAGGGAATGAATGTAGAAAGGGCATCACTCTAACTTTTATTCGACCAAGCACCTAATATGAAACTAACAATAGTGAAAATAATGACCAAGAGGCAGATTAAGGAGACAATAATGTTTTAGGAGTGTTAGAAACACATTTTTGGCTGGGTTGACTAGAACTATTCAAATATTGTTATCAATTATTGTTACGTGTTTTGTTTATTATTAGAACTTTCAGATCCAATTGTATAAACTTTTTATTTTGAATTTTTATTTATAACCATAACAAGTGAATATAAATTTGAATAACTAATCCATCATATATTACTAGCCATTATATCTTGTTTTTTTAAAAGCAAAATAATTTGCAGGTTACAACATAGGTTACAGGTCAGCCTATATCCAAAAATGACTTAAACGTCACAGTTATGTAGTAGTCGCAAACAGGGGTGGAGCCAAAATTCTGAATATGGGGGGGGGGGGGGGTTGAAGTTTTTTTTTTTCCGCAACATATAGTGTACATTTGACTATACATTGAGCATTCAATATCGTGTGCTATAGTACCGACAAAAAAAAAAAACACATAATATGTATCTACTATATGACAAACATTTAAACAAAAGATAACTAAGAAAAAATTTCTTATTCCTAACGAAAATAATTCTTACCACATAATAAAAAAACCAAGTAGCTGAAAGTTGGCTTAGTAATCTTTATCTATCTTGAATGCATCTGCAAATTGAGTTTTTGTATATATATATATATATAAGACAATATATATGTAGAGATATGTACAAATCAAAGGTAAATTGACAAGTAAATGAATTAAAAAAAATGTACCTTATGAATTTTGAGTAGTTGTCTTCGAGAAGGTACTACAGTCGAATTGAATTTGGACGAGATAAAAAAAGTCTCCAGAAAGCTTGAGTCAATTTGAGACGAAACTGACTTATATCTCCCTTTAAGGTTAATGAGGTTTAACAACACTTTTCTCCTCTCTCTAATCATAAATAATAACAAAAACTGTTGAGAATCACTAATCAGAAATGGAATCAAATTATCTTATTGTTTAATTGTTGTAGTTTCATTTTATCAATTTGGTTTATTCAACAGCTATGAGAAACCAAATAGAAGAAATCTAAAACTTAATTTTAATATAAAAAAAATCTTCAGTTATCAATTAATCGATCGATGTTGTGTATGTTGTTTAAATCTTGATATGCTAGTTTCAGAAATAAACACCCCTAAGCTAATTTTTTTAAAATCTTTTTCTTTACTCCCCACTTTACACTCCACGTTAATCTCTACATAAAATACAAAAATAATAAAAAAAAGTTATATGCAATTAGAAGGTTTATATATATTGCGGGGCCACCATAAAAACCAATATGTATTTTTGTTGAATTTTTTATTGGGGGGCCAAACACCCACCACCCGTCACTATTAACATTTAAGGTCATATTCTTTAGAGATTTTGTCCAAATTCCTAAAAATAAAGCTTATATATAAAGTAGCATGTTGTTACTACAAGTATTAGTAATATCATTTTTATATTTAAGCTAGTTTTGTTTAGAGAATTATTTTCATTTTTAATTAATGTTACCTAAACAATAAATTTCCAAAACCAACCATGGGAAAATGAAATGATTGGTCTTTAGCTTCCATACATTCTAACAAAAAAAAAAGAAGCACATCAGCACCTACATACAAAATGAGTGGCATACAAATAAAATGAGCAGCGACTATAAGCAAAATAATACCACACTAGAAGTGTAAAACGTAAACCATGGCACTATTATATGCAACCAACGATACAAGGAGGGATTACAACATCTAAATCTAACAATATAAACAACATGGTGACTTTTTCTTTCTCATCTATCCAGATGTTTGATCCTCAATATTTGCTGGTAATTGTCATTCTTCTTAAAAAAAACAAAGATACTTAACAATCGTTACAAATAATGATATGTAATAAAATAGAGCTAACATGAATACCTAGTTTTTGAACACACTACTAGCAAAATGTGTTAGTTTTGTTACAGATGTTACAAAACATCATATAAAAAGTGAAATGAAATATTGAGAAGTCCGAAACACATGAGCATCAGGCTAAGCTGGCTTTTGTGGTTTCATAACCTATAAATCAAACAAGCAAAGTAAATTAACATCGAATATTGGACCAGAGAAATGAGCAATTGTGTTAGTTCTAATATATGACTTCCAACTTCTACCAATTATTAAAATGATTTAAAAAAATGGTAACAATCAATCATCTTGGTGGATGTTCAATGGCATAGGGTGCTTACAGATATTGAAATTTGCAGTTTAAGGTCCTGCTGATAGCAACAGAAGAACTAAGGTAAAAGAAGGCGACACATTTACTTATTTCTCTTTCCCAATCGAACGATTCTTATCTACTCCAAAAGAATCATACCTGGAGAGAATATCAAAAGCCTCCAAACTCCAACTCCACCATGTCTTTTTAATCACTGCACATATAAGCGGTGATACTCGACAAGTAGAAGGGGAAGAAGAGGGTAAGTAACAACCTAATAGTTAGTTTGAAATAGAATGAAAAAATCTCAAACAAATAAGATCATAGTGATGATGATGATGATAACCAAGATGATGTGATATGGTGAGGGAAGAGGAAGAGTATCGTTGGAACGGTTTTAATCATCACCCTTAACAACACATTATACCACCATTTCAAGACAACTTGAAGAAGTGTGAATGTTTCTAACGTAATTCAAAAGCAATAAAAGCAATGCAATGATTTACCGTGGTCAAACACAATACAAAGATAGACTCTGTTGCCCAAAGTGACGATGACAGTGCAAAAGGTCAATGAGATGATCGAATGAAACGAGACAAAAAGGAACATTTGAAGAGAGATTGAAATGAATGATTGAAAGTTACCACATATAGAGCTACCATACTGTCATTGGTCAAGCTCCATCAAAGAGCAACGTCCCAAACGGCTAATTTTTTGTCTTACACGAGTATCAAGGGCGAGATCGAGAGTTTAGAGTTTCTACTTTAAAGAAAAAGAATGGCTAGGGTTTAATGGTAGACTTTTTATATGATAACTCAAAATTGCTTAAGTGATGCGTCCAAAAATTGATCAAAAAATTTACTTTTTTTTAGTGTGTAATAGTGGCATTTATTTTTATTAACTTTTTACCTATATTATTTACGCTGGTATAAGTGATGTTCCAACAAACAAAAAATTATGAGCTATTTTCTATTTAGTTTTATGAGAAAAAAAAAACATGTGTGTAGCTGTAAGCGAGAGAAAACAAAATAAAAACAGAAAGTAAGTTGTAAAAAGTTCAATTAATCTTATATGTTAAAAATACTATATAACAAAGAATCTAACACTTCTATTATTATTATTATTATTATTATTATTATTATTATTATTATTATTATTAGAAGATGTATATTATCTATCATTTCTTTAATCTTTTAACACATAACATGTTTCTGTTATCCACTGGGTAAAAAAAATTTGTGACACCATCATTCTTAAAACATTATGTTATTTTGTATTTTTTTTAAATTTATAAGAATATTTTTACAAATTTTCAAAAATTTTGGGGAACTGAAGCCCCTAACCCCTCCAGATCTGTCTCTGCTCGCCATAACTACCAATCATTGTTATAATTTGACCAATATCAATCCATGACTGTTTTTCAACTATAGTCTTGATCAACTCTACAATATTAGTACGCTCACCTTTTTCAAGAAACACGTAATGTTTTGATGATATAAATAATTTTAACTACTCCGTGTTATTGGATAATTTCATGACATTGATCACTATCGCGTCAAACTAGGTGATTAATATTTGATTTGAGTAGTCTCATGTGAATTGAATATAGTATGATTTTGTAGTTTACTTCTTATGTGTGTACTACAAACCCCATTCAGTGGTGGTGTAAGCTGCATAAACTGCATATTTGTAAAACTTTATTGAAGATGTTAATCTCATTTTTTAAACAAATGTTGTATTAGGAATGCTAACGTGATCTTGTTGCTTAAGCTCACAAATAATAAACCATTTAAATTTGTTAAACATATATAATCTAGATATTTATTGCATTCAACATAAAATTCTATATGCGCATTGCAGTATGCCTTACCCGAGCACTATTACATACTCTTGTGAAAATAAGAGTGGAAGTATGTCGACCAAAACAAGTTGCTCCACAATATTATTTTCTAAAGATTTTGATGTAAGTTAGACAAGCACACTAAGGTATCCACAACAATACATGAGTTCTTAACATTTCCTTATGCACTACGTCAACAAAATAATATATTTTTATTTGTTTAGAAACTCTTTTATCTTATCTATCACTACAATAACAAAAACTCTTAACTAATTTCTTCTAAAAGCAATCAACAAAAAGTTATGAAAATTATAGAAAAGTGTGAACAACCAATGAGAGCTAACATAGTACAATTCTTAGCTAAGAACCTTGGAAAGAGAAAATGAGTGGATTTCACTCTACTAAAGTTGCTCTTATAATTTTACAAAGTTAAAACCTCTTTTGAGTTTTTTTAAATCCCTCCAAAGATAGATATAATATTACAAATATTAATGAAATGAACACGCTCCAAAACTTGAGGTGACATTTGAAATCAACACTTAATTACTACTTTATTCCACTAAAAGTACTTACTGTACCAAGCAAAACAACAAAAAACATTCAAATTCCTAATGTCACACTAATCAGTGTTGTGTCATGCGAAGACAAGGACTAGAGCGGACTACTAGAAGCAGAATGAGCAAAAAACTCATTTTTCTATATTATTCCCACGATGTTTTAATATATATTGTAAATGAGAAGGAGGGAGATTGTAAAGAAATCATGGAGAGACAGGATGGAGAGATGGCAGATCTTCTTATTTCAATATAAGTATACAAGACCTCCATTTATAGAGGGTATAAGACATGAGAAAACGCTAATAACATAAGTAAAGAATCTATAAGCTACTGGATAAGATGTAAAGTTAAACATAAATATATCTATTTATAACACTATATTCTGCCTTGTCAAAACATCTTGCCTAGAAAAACTCTATAAGATAAAACATCAGGCAAAGGAAAAAAGATTACCGTCTTACAATAACATCACATGGCTATTATAATAGTCAATCATATATTGAAACAACCCTAATAATTAAAACGCATGAAATCATGAATATGTGTGGTGTGTGCAATAAACAGGTCGCATCAATTTAACCAGGGTATAACATATAACCTACGATACTAAGGGACATACATATGTCCATGAATATCAACAAGTCACAATGTAACATACGCAGTGGGGCTCAGCGGTTTTGACATTAACCGATGCAATTGAGCAAACTAAATTATTCCATGTGAGGACTTTTTGTACACCAAACGGGCGTAGCGCATTATGTAAACTGAAATAGTTTGGGTACTCACTAACACATAATAATTGTATTAACTAACATAAGTACGAGAGTATAATATATAAGTATTAAGAATTGCAAATATGTGCAAATAATGTTACAACGTAAACACTTGTGCTTACCGGCTTATATCTCTATAGGTAGATGAAAACTACTACCCAAGTACTAATTAATTCCACTATAGGACAACAAGAGAACAACCCCACCCTTTGGAATTTCCGAGAACCCTGCAATTCCACTAACCCACACTTAAGTGGGGGTACCCACTTAACCTGTTGATTACACACACAGTCCGTCATTTTCTGCATGCAACCCGGTGTCCTATTCCCTCTCACGGTTGTGAGTCCCGATTCCCTCGCTGCCCTTCATTTCTTCATTTGCTTCCCGATGCGTGCAAGGCCAGAGCAAGACCTTGAACTTCCCTCAACAGCTGGCCCATGGTAAGACCTTTCTTCTCCCAATGCTGCTATTCGAATTCTCCTTGTGTTCTGAATCGAAGATGCACCGTTATTGTCCATCAGTTCCTCACGTATTCACCTGCAACTTAAGTCCTTTCAACTTCTCCTTGTGCATGTCTGATAGAGGTTGTCCCAACTTCTGAAGATCTGGAGCTAATTGATACAAACAACAAGGTAAACCGGTAACCAGCTCCCTTGCTTCGTTTCGTTATTCCTCCTTGCCTGAAAACCTCCAGTTTCTGACTCTCTTTCGCTGAATCCTTCATGCATGCAACCTTCTGGAATACCCATACAAAATGTGTCGAGAACCCCCAAGGTAAACGTTTCTGGATGTTTGTTTTTCATCGCGGTTTCTGGCTTTGCTCAGTGGTGTCCGACCTGGCTTAATCTCCCTAATTTCCTGCGTTGTTAAGCATGAGCCACACATGCAAACTCTTCGGTGGCACTTCTGGAAAATCCCGGGGAGGAAGACATCTCCAAGAGTTTCTGGAGGTAAGGGCAACAACTGGACTCTGTATGAGCAACCTTCTTCCTTCCCTCTGTTCTTGTTCCAAAAAAAAAAATCTAGTGTCTGACTCCTCTCTTCACTCCTCTGTGTGCATGCATGAGCACCTTGGGAAAATATTCACCAGCTTACACTGAACTCCACAAGGAAACCAGCCCAAGTCCGATTGGAAATCATCCCAAGGTAAATTTCAACCGAGGTTGTCCGAGTACTAACCATCGATTTAGTCTGAAAAAAATATATATGTATATATGCACACTTCCTCACAGAAAACTAACCCTTGAATCCTGCATAACTAGGACCGAAAATTTGTCCAAGGAGGACCGAGGGAAAACAGCAAGAAACCCTGCTGAAGATCCTTAAGGTTGTGTCCAAAACCCATGATTCTTGTGCGTTGATAACTGATTGTAAACAGTTAACCGTGGGCTAGAAAGTCTCTGTTTGCTGAAATGTGTGCTGTGTTCTGGAAATATTAGGCTGATAGATAAGTTGGGAAATAAGCCACTAAGTAATCTGGGGAACACTTAATCGAAACTGAATAACGACTAATCGGTAAATGTGGAAAATCTGATTAAGTGTGTGCTGGACACTTAGCGTGTCATCAGTACAATCACGATAGGTACTAGACTGAAAGAAAAATACTACTTGTTGTGAACGGTTGCAGTAACAGCAAAGAAGCTGTGATTATTGGGTTGAATTCTAATGCTTCCTAGTGTTGGGTGGGAATGGAACTGCTCTAGGTTAATGGCTAGCTTATGGAAGAAAAAAAAAAACTGGCTGTAACAAGTAACTGTGAGCTGAGGAATTTTCTTGTACTGTGAGGTAGATGTGTCGGCAAGAATGGTGGTTTAAACGTCTAGTTTAAGAAGTGTTAAACCGTGCTTGAGGAATACCAAAAACAGGTGGGATTAATTCAAGGGAAAATGATGCTAAGTGACTTATTAACCTATTGTCATTAACTGGCTAGGATGGAAACTGATTAAGTAGAGTAGTTAATGGTTAGCATTGTGTGACAGATTTTGGTTGGTAGGTGTCTAGTGTTGTGACTGTTGGTTCTGAAAAACAAAAGGAAGAGGAAAAAGATTTTGAATGTGCAGGTCATGTAATTAAGGCTAGGGAAATAGAACACATGGTCACTATATAATCGAGACACAATGCCTAGTCGAGAGTGAATAAATGCCCAATGTGTAAATGCTGAAAACTTGATCTAAACCAATGATGAAAATTAGATTGCTAAATGATGAAAACTTATGAAACTGATGCCGAAAACTTGGCTCAATTAAGGCTGGGGACTCGGTTAAGGTAATGCGGAAAAAAAAATTTATGGTGTTATCAGTATAACCTTGACAGAAACTAGGCTTGGATCGAAAGTAAGGGTTGACAGTCTAATGCTTAGGGATGCACTAGGATAATAACCAAGATTAGAACTCAGTTTAATTCACTAGAAGAAGGGATGGAGAGAATTGTGCAGATTCTGGTAATCTGCTGTTTCTGTGATTTGTGTTTCTGTCTAACCTGGTTCCAGAGGGTTATAAGGGGTTGTAGAGGTTTAATAATGTACCTGAATCATGGCTAAAACACTTATCTAGGTTGCTATATACATGTGGAAGGTAAGAAGTCAGTTAAGTGAAGTAAACCTAGAGGTCAATGAAGTGGAATGCAGGGCTGCGTGTTCCAGCTTTGCTTCTATAGTCAGGTCCTGTAAACAAGAAAAAAATGAATGAGCAGAAAGATAGAAGTGAGGATACTAGTTCCATATTGCTGTTTATTCTCGGTTTCAGCAGTTCCTGTGTAACTGAGTTTCAGATAAGTGAAGAGTGTTGAGGTGGCTTATTAGTGAACTTGAAACCTAGCTAAAACACTTCACTTAAGCTGTACACACTTTGGGAGAGATTTGAGAGATAAAATTTGTAAACAAACAGAAAAGAAAGGAGGAAAGAACCCCAGATTTTGGTATGTCAGTTCCTAGTGTTTCTGAAAAATTGAACTCCTGTATAACTGCGTACAGATGGCTAGAAAGAATGTATTGAGTTGCCAATGGTCCCGAGATATTCCTAATACCCTTACCTAAGTTGGTATACACTCTAGGAAGGTTATAGGCTGCTTAATTGAACTAAAACTGAAACTAAACAGGCAGCACACAAAGAAGGGTGAAGGAATAAGTTGTATCAGTCGTGTTTTCTGTTTCCTGTAACAATGCGGTTCTGCATAATGGTTTTTTTTTCAGTAGTTGTAACTGGTCGCCTTGGGTCTACTTGAGAGTAAAGCGATGGTAAACACTAACTAAATAAATAAGTGCCTGGTGATAAATTGAGACCAAACTCATGAACAAACAGAAAAAAAATTAATAGAAGCAGGTTTTGGTCAGTTACTTTTCAGTTCAATGATGATTGATGTTCTGTTGGGAGATATGGTCTCAGTGGTGCTGGGCTAGATTGTAGTTAACATCCTATTGGGAAGGTAGATAACTTGAGGAAATGAGAAGACAACTAGATCTGGAATGAAAAACAAACCAGAAAAGGAATAAAAAATTCTAGTGCACCAGTTTTAGTCTTAGTTTCTGTGGTTCTCAGGTTTTCGTTGGTATGCTGCTCTGGTGTAAACAAGTACAGGGGTCATACGGGCCTGTCACTAGAGTGAAAATAAACTCGAAACCTTGTAATTCATTTAGCTAAGTTGATGAACACTATGAGGAGGATTAGGGAACAAATTGGTATACTGATATGAGAAGTCAAAGAGGGTATACCAGTTTTTGTTTCAGTTTCTGAAGCTTACGTTTCAGTAAGGCTGGTTCCAGGGGTAGTGAGTAAGTGATGTTGGTTTAATAATGAACCCAAAACATTCCTAATACGTCTAGCTAAACTGGTATAATACTTTGGGAGAGTTGGACATCGGTTTGGGGACTTAAACATGGAGTAAACTGAAGATATGTGTAGTTGGTGTTTTCAGTTTTCTGTTGTGCTTGCAGTGCTGTATAGATGGATATCTAGGTGGTTAGTAGTACTGTCTTAGGAATTCGTTATGAATATAAAACCTTGCCAAGACGCCTAGTAAAAGGGGTACCATTTAGGCAGTTTGAAACTAGATCTTTGGTGAACTAAGAATGGGAAATAACCAAGCTAATGAACAGGAGGGTTGTTCTGTTTAGCAACTGCCGTGAAACAAAAAGAAAACAGAAGGGGTAAGTAGACTAAGGAACCTGTGAGCTAGGGAACTTGGAGTCGGGTTGAAAAGGGTTTAGGCCTTAGGTACCAACCCGAAACAGTAGAATTAGTATGAGATTTAATAATGCAAGGGTGGTGATTATAATGAAATCAATAAACCGAAATGATGTATACTTATAAAAATTCAAGCAGTAAGTAGTATGGATGAGGAAGATAACAAGTTGGGGTACAATTCGAAGTGAGACAGGGCAAGGGAAGGGTGTAACGTAGCTAGAAATAATCTAAGAAGCAACATGGGTATTAACGGGGGGCAAACCTTGAATTGTCTTACATGGAACCGCTGGGTCTCCAGCGACGAATCCGAATCCAACGAATGAAGTAGGACTAACGATGCCACTTATACTGTATAAGACTAGAGTAAATGTTATAAGAAGTTTTACGAATAGCAATGTGTGACCAACCAAGCTAACCCGCTCATGTAACAACTATAGGAGTGTGTTCCGCGAGCAGCGAGGGATCGTAACGCAAAGTATACCCGTCGACTGATAAAAGGTATGGACATGTGTGGTTCGTATGTTGCTGTGTTACACGGCTTGTGTGTTGTGTGCTTGTTTGACAATGACCATAAGATTAAAGCATGGAATTGGATTGCTTGTTGTGATTGCTTATATGCTTGAGATATATCATTGTGGCATATTACTTGCGCGCACACAGTAGTTTAGTCCCTTTCTCGTTTATGGAGCTTTGAAATGAAGCTTGACGAACTACGTAAACAAACCAAAAGAACTACACAATGGGAAAACTCCTCTCTAACTATAGAGGACTCCTAAGGACACCCACTATGGTGTCAAGATATTTATGATAAGCGAATACCCCATTGAGGACTACTATCGACACCCACAATGGTGTCGAGCTGACAAAAATAAATATATAATAAGTAAGTACCAGCTGATGGATCATATGGATAATCCGGGAAGAAGAATTCTCGGGCCGCGCGGTTTGGACACTCGGGAGTTGGTATCTGCATCAGATCCTTCGACCGACTATTGTTATTATTGTGGAGCGCTTCCTGGGGTCGAGAGATGACCCCTCTGTCTCGACGTACGACGCCGGGACTGGAGGATTAGCGAGCACACCCTTGGGTCTAAAAAACAAGGAATGATTAGCACCTACATAATAAAGACTCGGGATCTAATCTATATCCCCTGACTTGGTGCCAGAGAATAGAGGAAAACATGTGTAATGAGACCAAGCAAATAAGAAAATTCACAAATGTGACTCTTTAAGAAACAAGAGCTGATTAAGCACTTACATAATAAAATCTCGGGGTCTAACCTATATCCCTTGACTCGGTGCAAGAAAAGGAAGGTAAACTTGTGTAATGAGAACAAGAAAACAATACGTAATCTCTTGAATGATCCCATAGTGAGGATCGACGGTATAATATACCTACGCACACGTCCTATGAATTACTTGGTTGTTGTTGCTACGTTAGCAACTTATAGTGCTGGATTGCGTGTTTGACATTGCTACTTGCAAGTTGTGCTTGGTTGCTTTGGATGTTGCTATGCTACCGATGAGTGTGTATGTTATCATGATGTGTTGATGTGTGCTTTACTGCTTTATTATAGCATGTAAATTGACCTAATAATATTCGACCAAGTAGTCGTGTGGCCCGGTAACATGCGGGCTTCACACGTTCATACTCAGCGTAGTTTGCTGAGTCCTTTACACCCAATTTTTTTTCAGGTCTTGTGCCAGACAATAACGGAGCGTAGGCGGGATGGCTACCATGGGGGTAGTCCATCAGGGCATGACTTTTAAGTTTGTAGTGGCTTGTGTAATATACGGGTTGTTATAAAACCCAAGATGTAATTCTTAGTCTATGATTTGGTAAATTGGTTGTAGACACTCGGAACTTGGGAATTGTACTATCTGTTGTATTTGGACTTCGTTAATTATGGACTTCCAGTCATACAGACCGTAACTTGGTGTTAGTAATGTGGTCTGTCAACCACGTGGGTGGTTGGCGTCTGTGACACCCGGATGGAGGTTATTCCGCTGCAAGCTAGTTTACATTATCGTCGGGCGTTTCAATTGATCTAGGGATGTTTTATTTGGGGGTGTTACATATATATATATATCACTTGGAATTCACATACAATGAATACATTGAATGACTTCCATCGATTGACTCGTTAAAACCTTACCAGGAAAAAACTCGGTGGGAAAAACTCCATGGTGAAGGAAAATAAGTACAATCTTCTTTCTTCCCTTGATGAAAACATCACTTTATTTCTTTGATTGTATGCATTCCCATTCTTTAAGATAGGTCCTGCACCCGTTACTAGGGAAACACTTGGTTGAATACAACCACCACTTTTAGTGGTATGAATTTTCGTATCAGTATAGACGTAATCATCTATATTATCTGGGTATTACGCCATATATTCAAATAAGCACACCCCCAATTAATCTCTTGGACAGTGAGGGATTTTTATATTTATGTATCTATAGATACCATAACCTCATAATACATTTTGCTGCAATAGCATTTATATATAGTATTCATAATCGCTGATTCGACAACCATTAGGAGAATTTTAAAAGTTCCAAATATACTCTTACACTGCTACTATAGCAACACAAATTATCCAATAAAATTTGGACTCATTTCATTGATATCTTTCCAATAAGTTTCAATAAGATAGTAATGGCACAATCATTTTATCGCTTAGATTCATGGTAGGATTTATCAACACAGTCACAGGGGCATTCCCCTTCAGACTTCACCAAACTCGGATCGAGTTAATTCCCTTCGAATCTTATATAAACATCATTGTCAAAGTGATATATCTATCTATATATAAGGTATAACCATATATATTAATCGTAATTTCAACCATACTTATATCTTCAAAATAATCAACTACGGGGGTAAAGCTTTTTTATTAGGGAAAATTACATCCCCCACCCATGCCATTTGGTGAAATTACAAACCCCACCCACAAGGTTTCAAAAATTACTTTGCCCACCCATGTGTTTTTCTCTATTTTACATCAGACAACTTTTCTAATATTTGATCAACTTAAAAGATGCTTAAATGTTGTCCAAAATTAATAAAACTTTACATGGATGATGCTAAGGTGTTATATTTTTGTTCAATGCCAAATCTAAAGTTTTAAAAGCTTATATATGACCTGTGGGACCCCATGAAAACACATTGACATGTCACATGTTTCATTGGGTCCCACGGATCACATATGAGCTTAAAAAATTTTGGATTTCACGCTAGACCAAAATATAACACCTTAGCATCGTTTAAGTTGATCAAATATTAGAAAAGTTACCGAATGTAAAAATAGAAGAAACCACATGGGAGGGCAAAGTAATTTTTAAAACCTCGTGGATGGGGTGTGTATTTTCACCAAACATCATGGATGGGGGGTGTAATTTTCCCTTTTTATAATCAATGTCAGTGCTTTTGAAAATCTAGTAAAATAATACCACATTTGAAGTGTGAAAGGTAAACAAGAGCATAATTATATGCAACCCAACAATACAAAGTGGGATTATAACATTTATCTAAATCCAACATTAGAAACCAAGCAGTGACAACACTCTAAAACCAACGGTATTATAAACAACATGGTGACATTTTCTTTCTCATCCATCCAGATGTTTGGTCCTCAATATTTACAGGTGATTGTCATTCTTCTTAAACAAAGAGAAAAAATATATTTAACAACCATTACAAATAATTATATCAAACAAAATAGAGCTAACACTTATACCAAGTATTTTAACACACTAACAACAAAACGTGTTAGTTATGTTATGGGATTTACAAAACATCATATAAAAAGTGAAATGAAATGTTGAGAAGCCCGAAACACCTGAACATCGGGTTAATGGTTTCAAAACCTTCAAATCAAACAATCAAAGTAAATTAACATGGGATATTGGGCCAAAGAAATGAGCAATTGTGTTAGTTCTGATATATGATTTACAACTAATTATTAAAATGATTAAACAAATGGTAACAAGCAATCATCTTGGTGGATGTTCAAATGGTATAGGGTGCTTACAAATATTAAACTTTGCATAGTTTAAGGTCCTACAGATAGCAATAGGAGAATTTTGCATTGAACCAGACCCATAAAAACATAGATATATACAAACAACAACTAATCCATAGAAGGTAAAAGTGGGCGTCGAGTTTACTTATCTCTCTTTCCCATATCTACTTCAAAAGAATCATACCCGGAGAAATATCAAAAGACTCCAAATTCCAATTCCACCATCTCTTTTTAATCACTACACAAATAAATCGGGTAATACTTGACAAGAAGAATGTGAAGAAGGGATAAGTAACAACCTAATAGCTTGTTTGAAAATAGGACAAATAAATCACAAACGAATAAGATCTTAGTGATGATGATGATGATAACCAAGATGATGCGATATGGTGAGGGAAGAGGAAGAGAATCATTAAAACGGTTTTAGTCATCGCCCTTAACATACACATTGTACCAATGTTTCAAGACAACTTGGAGAAGTATTAATGTTTATACTGTGATTCAAAAGCAATAAAAGTAATACAACGATTTTACCGTGGTCAAACACAATACAAAGATAGTCTTTATTGCCAAAAGTGGTGATGACAGTGCAAAAGGTCAATGGATGGATCGAATGAAACAAAAAGGAACATTTGAAGAGAGACATAAATGAACGATCGAAAGATTACCACATAGAGCTACCATGTTATCACCGTTCGAGCTTCATTAAGAGCAACGTCCCAAAAGACGACTAGATTTTTGTCTTACGCAAGTATTTAGGGGTGAGATTGAGAGTTGTTAAGTGTCGTGTTTGTAAGATGTTTCCTTAAAGTGCTGCGTTTTGACTGTTTTTGCTATTTAAGTTAGAATGTAGTGAAATGGTGCATTGTGCTGGTTTGTGTTCTATGTTGCGGGTGTTTACAACAGGATATTAGGGTTAGCCAGGTCTGTGTGTGTGTGTGTGTGTGTGTGTGTGTGTGTGTGTGTGTGTGTGTGTGTGTGTGTGTGTGTGTGTGTGTGTGTGTGTGTGTGTGTGTGTGTGTGTGTGTGCTCTGTACTGAGAGAGTTGAATATGTTTTTCTCTCTCGATCTTCTTCTTCTGTTTCGGTTGAATGAGAAGCATTCCACTTGGTATTTATGAAATTTCTCATGGTATCAGAGCAACAATCATTAGGATCGAGCTCTTGTTGTTCTTCATCAACAATCTTGTTTCTTTGCGGTATTTCGCTTCGTGGTTCCAAGAGTCTCCACTTTTCCCTTTCGATCTTTCCCTTTTCTTTCGATCCGACACTCATCTCTTCCATTCTCGTCATTTCCTGCTTTGCCACTTCCGCCAATGTCCAAAGAAGGTGAAAACCCAAATTCGGGAGGCAAAGGGAAAATTATCGCCGGAGAAGAGACGAGTGGTGTCAGCGCCATCCAGATCAAGAATGGTGACCCACTGTTTTTGGCAAGTTCCAAACATCCGAGTCTGGCCTTAGCTAGCAAATATGACGGAGGTCCTGGTTTTCCCCGATGGAAACACCAGGTTGAAATCGCCTTGGGGTCAAAGAACAAACTCAGTTTCGTCGATGGTACTTTCCAGAAGCCTCAAGACGATGACGCGCGTGCACAAGCTTAGACCCGTTGTGACAACATGGTCCGATCTTGGATATTAATGAGCTTGGAGAAACGCGTCGCCAACACCGTTCTTTTCCGATCATCAACGGCTAAAATTTGGGAAGACCTTTGTGCATGATATGGGCAAGTCGATGTGACACATATGTTCGATTTGGAAAGAAGACTTGCCAATACCTTACAGGGATCCGAAAGCATCAGGGATTACTTTGCTAGATTGAGAGGGCTGTGGGACGAGATCGATGACACCACAATCCTACCAACTTGCGCTTGTGCGACAGATGACGCCTTCAAGGGTTACATCAAGAAGCAGCGACTGATTAAGTTCTTAATGGGACTCAATGAGAAGTATTCTGCGGCTAGGGAGAACATCCTCATGATTTCTCCACTACCAACGACAGCACAAGCCTTTTCGATACTGATTCAACAAGAAAGGCAGAAAACCCTAGCCGCTTCACCAAACACCGACTTGGATGCGCTTGCTGCTTTTTCGGCATCCCAAGGAAGGAGGAACTTTGGTCGAGGCCAGACCAATGGAAGTAGGAGGACGCTGCAGTGCACTTACTGCAACAAGTCTGGACACACGGAGGAGAGGTGTTTCCAGAAAAATGGTTTCCCACCAGGGTGGCGAGGTTCAAGGGAAAAGAAACACCAGGCCAACAATTCCACCGAACAGAAAAAATGAGGAGTGCAAGGATCCACTTGGAGGAACTTTGACCACGGAGCAGATTAACCAGCTGCTTAACTACATCAGTAAGTCACAAGCTGGAGCAAAGAAGTCACAAAACAACCCTGAATCCCACTGTGGATTAGTTGGTAAGCCCTCTTTTCATAATCATATTGGCTTAACCTTTAGCATGCATAAAATCTTGAATGCTTCCGATTGCCTTAATTATAAGATGAATGATTGGATTATAGATAGTGGCGCATCAGATCATATGTGTGGTAACTTATCTCTGTTTCATGATATTATCTGGTTGAATAGAGCCCATACTATAGGCATGCCTGATGGGCACCCTCAAATGGTTAGATTAATAGGAAAAGTTAAGGTTAATGAGATGATTACTCTTAGAGATGTCCTCTTTGTACCCAGTTTTAGATTTAGATTAATTTATGTTAGTAAACTGTCTGGTCAAATGAATGCTAAGATAAGTTTTAACCCAACATTTTGCATTTACCAGGATTGTGAGACCAAGGAAGAAGTGGAGATTGGTTGGGTACATAGAGGGTTATATGTTCTTGACACACAATTTGATAGGAAAAACAGGAATAGTTTTGGGTTACAAGCTGATGAGAGGAATTTTGATAAATCTTTGGATGAATGTAAAGAATATGTAGGCCCATGGCATTGTAGGTTAGGCCACCTCCCAAAGGAGAAATTGTCAAAATTAGGATTAGTCAAGCAATCTAATTTACAGAAGACTTTCTTGTGTGAGCCTTGTAGTAGGGCTAAAAGCCATAGGTTGCTTTTTCCTTCAAGTTCTATAAGATCTAAGGATTTGTTTGAACTAATACATGTTGACACTTGGGGGCCTTATGTCCTGAAAACTCATGATAACTTTTCTTATTTTCTGACTATAGTTGATGATAAGAGCCATGCTACTTGGGTACATTTATGCAAACACAAATATGATTGTTTTGACCTTATTGTTAATTTCATTAATATGGTGGAAAAACAGTTTGATAAGAAGGTGAAGTGTGTCCGGTCAGATAATGCATATGAGTTAGGTAGTGGGATTGTTGGCTCTAATTATTTTAAGCTAAGAGGAATCAAACATCAAACTACTTGCTCTCACACACCACAACAAAATGGTGTGGTTGAGAGGAAGCATAGACATATTTTGGAAATCGCGAGAGCTCGCGAGAGCCCTCATGTTCCATTCTTTTCTTCCTAAGAAATTTTGGGGAGAAAGTATCCTCACCTCAACTTATTTAATCAATAGGATACCTCTTTCTTCTGTTGAAAACAAAATCCCTTTTGAAATAATATATGACAAGAAACCTGATTATTCTAACCTCAAGAGTTTTAGATGCCTCTGTTTTGCTAATGTTAATAAGAAACAATTTGATAAGTTTTCTTCTCGATATGTAAAATGTGTGTTTCTTGGTTATGGGCATAACAAGAAAGGGTATAAGCTTTATGATATGGATAATGATCAAATTATTTACAACAGAGATGCTATTTTCCATGAAACAATTTATCCTTTCAGAAGAGATCAAACTGATATTATTGACAGTATACATACAATTGAGCACCAAGAAACACAGGAAAACTATTTTGAGGATGATCCTTTTTCTATTGTAAATACTAACCAAAATGAATTAAGTGAGAGTCAAAGGAGGCAGGACATTTCTATAGAGGGAGAAGAAGACAGAGAAGTTGAACGTACAAAAGGAGGTGAGCATGACATCACAGAATTTTATCCTGTGGAGACTGACACACAAATGGGGCAAGAGCATCCACAGATTGAGGAACAAGAACCATTGTAACACCCCGGATTTTCTAACCTTTTATTAGGTCAATTTTTTTTACAATTCAAGTTTTATATTGATAAGCAGCGGAAACAAAACCTAATCCGGAGTATTACTGCCACACTCGCAAAAGAACGAGTGTGAAGCCTAAACAATTAACTAAATAACCAATTCATTATTTTTGACAAGAAAAACCAATGTCCATAATAACAATTTCTTAAAAATGTACAAGTCTTAAAGCCTAAAATAAAATTCAATAACAAATAACTAGCCTATGTGGAGTCGCCTTCCCAAACCCCAAGGACTTCATCAGTACCTGTGGCAGAAATCCAAACAAACATAGAAAGAGCCACGATAAAGTCAGAAAAACTGAGTAAGCTACCACTTCACTACATAAAAATCATTTTCTCTTTAGAAATCATTTTTAACAATATAACCACACAACATACAACACATCTCAACAATATTAACACACAACAACAAAATTATCAATATGGTAGAATACTCCATGATTTCTTATTAACTCAAGAATATAGTTGTCAATTTCATTTAATTATCTTCCTTGTCCCAACGCGCAGCCAGGACAAAACAACTTTACTTTCTCTTTGGGTACAACACGCAGCTGTAACCCGGACCCCAACACGCAGCCGGGAATCCAACCAAGCCACTAAATCCTTAAGTGTGCACACCCCCCAATAGTTCAAAGGACTAAGGAGTAGATCTAGGGCTAACTGTGTCCTAGTGCGGCCCACAGTATCTCAAACTTATGCGTCCTAATGCGGCCCGCATTTATCATCTCATTCATGTGTCCTAATGCGGCCCACATGCACCATGGTTTTCTCCTCTTAAAATTCTTTTATTCGTTAATATTCTTTACATATAATCTCATCAAAATCCACATATTTCACCATAAATAAATTATGATATCATTCTTATTGAATAAATAATACAATTTTCACAAAATCATTTCGTTAACGACTTCACAACAATATCGGTTGATCTCATAAATAAACTCATAACAATTTTCCATCAATCTCTTTTAGAAAATATATTTAAATAACCACTGATATCCATTATAAAATAAATCACTCACATAAGAAAATGAAATTATCACTAACACTTAACACTTCAATCTCAAACAATGTTCACACACAAAATTCACATCCACGTGAAAATTCATTATTATAAATATAATAAAAATTAGTGAACGTAGTAACTTACCTCAAAAAGAACGTTATCATTTGCACCCACCAAACATATAATTAGCCACTACTCTTCCTTTACAAATTTTAGCACCGATTTGCTGACATCATCAATGAAAGAAACAACTCTAGCTGCTGCTACATGCTACCGTTACTTCATATTGTGGCCGCCCAAGATAGAAAAAGAAAACTAATTGATCCCTTTTTTCATCTTTTCCTTTTGTGTGTGTGTGAGAAGATAGATTTTTTTCTTTTTGAATCTATGATATAGAGAAAGGAGGCGCGACATGGAAGGAATTTATTTTTCTAGTCTAGATGAAGAAGAGAGGTATTCGAATATAGAGGATGGGCGGATAAAATGGAACATCAAATGAGCGTATATATAGGAGGCCGAGGGTAACTGAAGAGCGAGGAATATAAACTGTTTAATTATTACAGAAAATAATTGTTCAATCAATAACGAAAATTAAACTCCTTAATGAATAGAAAAATAAGAAGTTATGAAATTTGGAAAGGTAAAGGTGAGTTAATAAATAGAGATGGAAATATGGAAAGTTTAAATTGATTAACTAAATAAAATCAGAAAATACCAAAAGGTGTAACTGGCATATAGTAAAACTAATTTATTTAGTGTATGTAATTAAATCAAAACTATCATTATTATAATAAGTTATAAACAACTAAATACACTAAAATAATACAAAGTACACATGGATCATATTATTACATCGAAAATCATAACCGACGTATTTTGAATCAGGTTATTTATTAAAACGAATCTTTTTTATAAAATACTATACAACATGCTCGTAAATTATAGTATAATCCTCATAAACTACTTATTAACTTGCGAACCAATATTCTACTAAATTATATATAGATGTATTTTGAATAAACAGTATTATTTGAATCATAGCATTATTATAACCCCATTTTTTTTAAAACTAAAATATACCAAGTTAACTAGAGATATACGAGGACCATTAATAAAATAACAATTGGCCTAATTAAAAACACGTTATTTGTTAGAATGAATTCTCTTTAGTAAATAATAAACGTGTAACCTTCATTATATATATACTCATAAAATACTATACTTGCAGACAACAACACGTAACCTATTTAGTATACTTGCAAACTATAATATATACTCGTAATATAGGCTGATAAAATATATAATGTACCCGTAAACTACATAATATACTTGTAAACTAGAAAATAAATGTATTTTAAAATTTAGGGGTATTTCAACCATCCCCACCAGGATCCACAGAAGTCAAAGGACAAATTCTTAGGAGATCAGAGAGAACAAGAAGTATGCCCATGCACCTAAGTGACTACGTGGTTGGATCTACAAGTGTGAAGAAAGATAAGTCCACTGATTCTCTTAATTTTGATTATTTTTCCCGGTTTGCGTATGATAGAGTAGCCACTGTAAATTCAGCGGCTAATTATTGCATGACCAGTAATGATTTAGTTGGTTACAGTTTGCATGATAATACTAGCATCATTGATAGTAGTAGGCTAGCCCAAACTGTAGGAATTCTTCTTGAAGAGAATAGTGAGCATAATTGTTTCCAAACTGACTTGATTAAAGTATTTGAACCTGATTGTTATGAAGAGGCTGCTAGGGACATGAGATGGAGAAAATCTATGGAGGATGAGTTTACTGCACTTGATAGAAATAATACATGGGATCTGGTTGACCCACCTCGTGGTGTTAAACCTGTTAAATGCGAGTGGGTTTATAAGATAAAGACTAAGGCTGATGGTAGTATAGAGAGGTTTAAGGCCAGGTTAGTGGCTAAGGGGTTCACGCAGAGGTTTGGTATAGACTATTTGGAAACCTTTTCTCCTGTGGTTAAATTCGCTACCATAAAAGCTTTAGTCATCATAGCAACCAAGAGGAACTGGATAATTAGTCAACTGGATATTAATAACGCCTTCTTGCATGGCGACTTAGAGGAAGATGTTTACATGCAGATTCCTCAAGGTCATGTGCAGGAGGGGTCAGGGAAAATTTGCAAACTAAATAAATCTCTTTATGGGCTTAAACAAGCCTCCAGGCAGTGGCATCATAAATTGAGTATTTTCTCAAGTCTTACGGTTTTATTTAGTCTCTAAATGATTACTCATTGTTTACTTGTTCTAGGAAGAATAAGGTCTGTTACCTGGTTGTCTATGTGGACGATATTCTTGTTACAGGGAGTGATTCTGAACTAGTTGAATCTGTTAAAAGGGACTTGAATAGGCAGTTCAGGATTAAAGATTTGGGTAGGCTTAACTTTTTCTTAGGTATGCAGTTTCTGCATACAACAGATGGTATTATTCTCACACAAAAAAAGTATTGTGAGGACTTGTTAGCCGAGTTTAGTTCTGAAAAAATGAAATTTGCTGCTGGCCCTTTGGATACTAGTGTTAAGTTGTTGAGAGATGAAGGAAAACCCTTGGGTAATCCTTTACTGTACAGGAGATTGGTAGGTAAAATTAGCTACTTAACACATAGCAGACCTGATCTTAGCTTCACGGTTCAGGTCTTAAGTCAGTTTCTTAGTGCTCCTACAGATTTTCATTTTCAGGCTGCTCTTCATGTTTTAAGCTATATCAAAGGCACACAGAATTATGGTTTGTTTTTTAATTCAAGGGATGATTTCTCTCTAACAGCTTTTTGTGATTCGGATTGGGCACGCTGTCCTAATACGAGGAGATCCATCAGCGGGTATTTCATCCAATTAGGAGGTTGCCCTTTGTCTTGGGCAGGGGCGGAGCCAGAAATAAATTGTTAGGGGGGCCAACAATATGTTAACAAAAATTAACTTTAGCTATATGGATTATTGGTATGAAACAAAATGCTAAATTATATAAATATACATTTTGATTTATATGTAAATTATGTAAATTGCCAAAGATATTCACTATCAAAGAATGGTTGATAAGTGTCCAAATGAGCATGATTTATAGGTGTATTTCATATATTATATTAGCACTTTTTCTTGCTCATTTCTCCACTTCGGTTAGTTTTCCTCTAGTTTATGTTTTATTGTTATCTCACAAATTTATTGTTTAAACATGAGGAAAACCAAGCTGGGAGTAAAGTAGATGAAGAGACGAACGCATGGACGCAAACGGCTCAGAAAACGGAGTCCAAACGAAGAATCTAGAGCCGGTCAAAGTTCGTAGAAGGAAATAAGCCACATCGCCTGAGACCTCCCCTGTGTCCGCATGGGGATAGGCGGACAGCTAGGCGGACAGGACACAAGTGTGACCGGGCGGACACAAGTGATGGAGATAGGCGGACACACAGAGATGTCCGCGTGAGCCCTGGGCGGATAGAAACAGACAGAGACGTCCGCATGGCTTCAGAGGCGGACGCCAACGAGGACAACAAGCGGACGTGACTAAAAATCAACGCGCGCCAGTTTTCTTCTTCGCCCGTCGACTTGCTTTTGTCATATCCATCTACTCCGCACCGCCTACCTTAATTTCCTCACGCGTCTTCAGCTCTGTCCCATGCAATTAATGAGCAATCAATGCTCTTCCATTCTAGATCTGCCTCTTCCCTTCCTCTATATAAACACACTGCACCTTCAACCAAAAACACATCCACCACCCAACATCATCGATCCACTACAGACTACCATCACACGTTCATCCCATTTCTCTTCTCCCGTCTTCTCCATTTTATTTACTTTTCATTCCACCATATCCATCTCTAGTCCTACGTATACAAAATAGAAGAACGAATGCAGGAGTGACTACAGATGATTTCTACTACTCTTGTTTCTGTTTATCTATTTAATATGTTAGGCTAGAATATTTATACTCTGGGAATGGTTTTATGTTGTTTGTATTAATTATGCAATATGTTACTGGTTTTATTTAAATACAGTTGTTACGATTAAAGCTTATCTCTCGCCTTTTTAATAAATGTCATGAGTTTATTAATTGCTTGCTAAGTCTATTTTGATCAGACCGGTGATGAATAGATAGGTTAATTAAGCCGTAAATCTGGAGAAAGCTATTATGATTTAATAAGTTAGTATTTTCAGATGCAAATAATTTCTCATATCTAAACCGTCCGTTTACATGTGATATGCTTGAACCTGGATTAGAACCTTGCATTTTCTGGTAAACGAGTTTCTTATGAGTCTATGATTTAGTCCTTAAGATAATAAGAGAAATTTTGCCAAACAATTATAATTAAACCAGTAGACATAGCATGCAAGAGCATTATATTAACCTGAACCAGAGTTCCATTTAATTTATCTATTAACTTAGTTTATTTTATCTTTCCTTTTTATTTATAATACAAGTCAATTAATCCCCCCCTTTTTGTGACACGCTTAGGTACTATAATATGCACATTAGTCCCACGGTTCGATATCCGGTCGCTTACATTCACTATACTACCACGACCGGGATTTGTTTGCAGCCCGACGTTTATTTGAGTTTTAATTTCTTTTCTTTTGTTAATTTCTACAGCTCTAACCACTCAATATACACGTCTGCAAATGGCGCCGTTGCCGGGGACTAGATTTATTCTAGTTCCTAAGCCCCGGATTATTCACCTGTTAAATATTAATATTCTGTTCTCTTTATCCTGTTAATATTATGTCCATAATATTTTGTTAATTGTTTATATTAATATCTACTATTTTTGTTTATATTATTATATTGTTGTTTAATCTAACTCCTACATCTAATTCTAACTACTAACATTTTAATTTTATGTACACTAATTCCTAACGTTTAATTTCTGTCAATTAATTACTAACATTTAATTTTCTGTAAATTAACTACTAACTTTTAATTTCTAGCAATCTAATTACTAACTTTAATTTTATGTCATCTAACTACTAACTTATAATTTTATGACATATTTATTTTGTTGTTGTTTAATAAATTTAATTAAAAAAAAAAAGAGAATCACAGGCTAAGTCCGCAAGCAGACGGAAGCTGTGTCCGCCTTGTCCCATGCGGACGTCCAAGCGGACGCCACTGAGGACCGCTACTCCGCGCGGGCACACTTGTCCGCCCACCTGTCCGCACCTCTCCACGCGGACGTCCAAGCGGACGTCACCAGCTCCGCGTTTCCATTTTCTGTTCTTCCCCAAACTCACAAACTGCTCCAGCTCGACCCGAAGAGAAGAAGAAGCTCGCGACTCCAGTCCATTTCCAAATTGCTCCAGCTTCTTCATTTCTCCACCGAACCACTTATATTATTATTGTGTTTGTTTCTAATCTGTTTCAGTAGTTACGTTTTATATACAGAAACACAAAAAAAAATCAGTACGGCGGCAGATGGAGGTGTTCGAACAAGAGTTTTGTTATTCTCAGTATTTATACTGCTCCGTATGTGGGGGAGCTCATGATTATGAGGATTGTCTCATATTCCAAGAACACCTCTGGTTAAAGATCAACCAGACTACCTGGAGAAAATCGCTCACAAAAACACACCCCACTACGGATGTAAGTTATTCTCTTCCCTCTACAGTCCCAACCGCCAGTTTCCATCCTTCTCTGTGCTCTATCCAGAAGATGAGGATACTTACATCCTCGAAAATGAAGAGAAGGAATTGCCATCACCTCCCGCCAAGATATCCAAAAAACGCCACTATCACCTTCGAAGAATCAACTTTCTCTGAAGATGATATCGATCAGCGTTCTTTCTATGAGCCTCACCTACAAAAGGAGGATGTTTACATCCTCCAATTTAAGGAAGAAGAATCATCACCACCGGGTCCGTTCTAGAACTACGTTCCCGGCAGTACCTCCTCAAACACCAGGTTTCGTGGAGTATCCATTTTCCTATTTATATGCCGAAGTAACGTTTTGTTTTGATCCAGGTGGTTTGCTTTTAATTATTGTCAACTCCGTTTTCCTGGCAGAACTGTTGTCTACTTATATTTTGATCCAGGATAACGAGCAGGCGTCTAGCCAAAGACGTTAAAGAAGGGCAGCTTCCCGGGAGGCAACCGGATGAACTTTTATTTTATTGCTTTTATGTTCTTTTATTTTCAGGTTCTCTTTAAATTTTATTTTTGCTAACTTTTAACCCCGTTTGTAGTATGGTCGCTTCTGGTGTCTTATGCAGGTGCAAATCATGTCTACACTGCAACCAAGCTACGCTACTTGAGGCGAAGCTCAAGTGTGGGGGAACTCCTTTACCAACTAGCAAATAATATCAGGGGAGTACCAGTTTCTTTAATTATGCTTTTATTTAAATAAAAACTGCAGAGGAGCGTTTATGTGCTTAAATGTTTATTGTGCCTTTGTGTTATCTCTATCTACTTACCGAAAAGGTCTTCTGAAACCTTCCCTTGTTTTTCTGGTGAACAATGAGGACATTGTTCAAATTAAGTGTGGGGGAGTGTGCCCTTTCGGTGGAATTTATGCTTAAATGCTTAATCTCTCTACTTATCTTGCGTTTGTCCAATTCAATATCGTGACCCCTTATATGTGGGTTGTTCTCTTAAGAATAAATACTGTTATGAATTGTGGGATAATGGTACAAAATTTTAAAATTTTGATTACTTTTGAGGAGCATTTTATAGCGGTGTGACCAATAATCTGCAAATGGTTGGATTTATTGCTCAGGGTTTCTTCTGTCTCTCTCTTAGGGATTGCTAAGGGTGCTTCTCTGTTAAAAAAAAAAAGAAGAATACAAAAAAAAAGGTACTTGCGAGACACCATTGGTAACCAACAAAGAGAGTTGAGTGTTCTTAAATACAAAGGCGTGAGCTACATTTTCTCATCCCTTATGCAAAAGTGAAACAAATGCATGAATCTATTTCCTTTTGTTTTCTCCTCAATGCCCATCTTGAGAGAAGTTGGCCATGGTAAAAGTTCTCAGAGTCACCTAAAAGAAACATTGAAGTACCTTAGATCATACCCGAAACTCTATATTTTATTTTTTACCCAGAGCACCCTATGCCACCAGCAGTTGATGGATCACACTCCTCAATAAGTTTAAAAGATCATGAACTGTTCACTTCTTTATCCTACCCTTCATAATAATATTTGTTAGTATTGAGCATTTCCTACTGCTTGGGACGTGTTTTGCTTGAGGACAAGCAAAAAGATAGTGTGGGGGTGTGATAAGTGTCCAATGAGCATGATTTATAGGTGTATTTCATATATTATATTAGCACTTTTCTTGCTCATTTCTCCACTTCGGTTAGTTTTCCTCTAGTTTTATGTTTTATTTTTACTCCCAAATTATTGTTTAAACATGAGGAAAACCAAGCTGAGAGTAAAGTAGACGAAGAGACGAACGCATGGACGCAAACGGCTCAGAAAACGGAGTCCAAACGAAGAATCTAGAGCGGTCACAAAGTTCGTAGAAGGAAATAAGCCACATCGCCTGAGACCTCCCCTGTGTCCGCATGGGGATAGGCGGACAGCTAGGCGGACAGGACACAAGTGTGACCGGGCGGACAAGTGATGGAGATAGGCGGACACACAGATAGTCCGCGTGAGCCCGGGCGGACAGAGGAGCGGAGAAACAGACAGAGATGTCCGCATGGCTTCAGACGGACGCCACGAGGACAACAAGCGGACGTGACTAAAAATCAACGCGCGCCATTTTCTTCTTCGCCGTCGACTTGCTTCTGCCTATCCATCTACTCCGCACCGCCTACCTTAATTTCCTCACGCGTCTTCAGCTCGTCCCCTGCAATTATGAGCAATCAATGCTCTTCCATTCCAGATCTTGCCTCTTCCCTTCCTCTATATAAACACCACTGCACCTTCAACCAAAACACACCTCCACCACCCAACATCATCGATCCACTACAGACTACAGCACACGTTCATCCCATTTCTCTTCTCCCGTCTTCCCATTTTATTAACTTTTCATTCCACCATATCCATCTCTAGTCCTACGTATACAAATAGCAGAACGATGCAGAGTGACTACAGATGATTTCTACTACTCTTGTTTCTGTTTATCTATTTAATATGTTAGGCTAGAATATTTATACTCTGGGAATGGTTATTATGTGTTTGTATTAATTATGCAATATGTTACTGGTTTTATTTAAATACAGTGTTACGATTAAAGTTTAAACTTATCTCTCGCTTTTTTAATAATGTCATGAGTTTATAAATTGCTTGCTAAGTCTATTTGATCAGACCGGTGATGAATAGATAGGTTAATTAAGCCGTAAATCTGGAGAAAGCTTATGATTTAATAAGTTAGTATTTTCAGATGCAAATATAATTTCTCAATCTAAAACCGTCCGTTTACATGTGATATGCTTGAACCTGGATTAGAACCTTGCATTTTCTGGTAACGAGTTCTTATGAGTCTATGATTTAGTCCTTAAGATAATAAGAGAAATTTTGCCAAACAATTATAATTAAACCAGTAGACATAGCATGAAGAGCAGATTATATTAACCTGAACCAGAGTTCCATTTAATTTATCTATTAACTTAGTTTTATTTTATCTTTCCTTTTTATTTATAATACACAAGTTAATCCCCCTTTTTGTGACACGCTCAGGTACTAATATGCACATTAGTCCCACGGTTCGATATCCGGTCGCTTACATTTCACTATACTACCACGTCCGGGATTTGTTTGCAGCCCGATGTTTATTTTGAGTTTTAATTTCTTTTCTTTTATGTTAATTTCTACAGCTCTAACCACTCAGATATACACGTCTGCAATGGTATAGTAAGAAATAAAAAGTCACTATTATATAACATTAATATCATACAAGAACAACGAAGTAAACCATGAAATAATGAAAAGACCTATTTATTGAGAATAAACACTTAAAAAATACAGCATATACTGGCTCTCTAATTAATAAGAAATTCTATATATTTTTCAAATTAGTAAACAAGCATTTATGGTAAGGAGTCAAGTGGAATCAATGAAAATAAGATACTACAAAAGAAGTTCTATTATGCCACATGGCCTTATTTTGTAAACGTTACTTATATACTGTAAAAAAATTGTATTTAAAAAAATCATAAATACAATAATCTAGGAGATAGTCCAAAAAGAATTTGGTTAATGAAATCAACCATTGATATGAAAGTCCTTATACAATATACTCGGTAAGGTAATTAAAAAACCAAAAATTAAGTACTTGCACTTAGTAAGGTGACATTTGAATGGAAGTGATTAGATTAGAAACAACATAAAATATTAATATATTTGATTTACATGATAATTATTTTTTATTATCTAAAATGTCATTATTTATTATTCACATGAGTAATTTAACATATATACTTTTAATTTTTGTCTCCAAAGGTTGAGGGGGACAAGCCCCCCTAATGGTATATGTGGCTCCGCCACTGGTCTTGGGAGTCCTAAAAGCAAACGACAGTGGCACTCTCCTCTGCAGAAGCAGAGTACCGTGCAATGAGGAATGTAACAGCAGAACTCAGTTGGATCACGAGGCAGCTCTATGAGTTGGGAGTGGACAATATTCTTCCGGTTCCAGTCAAGAGTGACAGTCAGGCTGTGATTTACATCGCCAGAAACCCAGTTCTGCATGAAAGGACGAAGCACATAGAGCTTGATGTGCATTTTGTAAGGCAGAAGTTTTGCAGGAAGGGATGATGGTGGTTGAGTTTGTCAGCTCCAAGGATCAAATTGCAGATGTCTTGACAAAGTTGCTTCCTGGGCGTGCATATCCACTTCAGATGAGGAAGATGAGTTTGGTTTTAGACTGACGTTTTCTGGTGATTATTTAAGTGTGGAATGGCAAACTTGTTAAGGCTGTCCCTTCTCAAGTTGGGGGGAGGGGGGTGTTAAGTGCCGTGTTTGTAAGATGTTTCCTTAAGTGCTGCGTTTTGACTATTTTTACTGTTTAAGTTAGAATGTAGTGAAACGGTACGTTGTGCTAGTTTGTATTCTGTGTTGCGGGTGTTTGCAACAGCCCACAACAGGATATTAGGGTTAGCTGAGTCTGTGTGTGCTCTGTACTGAGAGAGAAATCTTCTTCTGTTTCGGTTGAATGAGAAGCATTCCACTTGGTATTTGTGAAATTTCTCAAGAGTCTAGAGTTTCTACGCACTTTAAAGAAAGAGAGTACCTGGAGTTTGATGGTATTTTATTTTTATACAATAACTCAAAATTGCGTTAGTGTTGCGTTTAAAAAATGATCCAAAAATTTACCTTTTCTCGTAGTGTGTAAGTGTACTGAATACTTGTTCATGTTACTTAATAGTGACATTAATTTTTATTCAACTTTTTACCTATATGCAGGTATTATTTGTAATAAAACGTTTTTTTTTTATTAATTCCCTCTTGTTTGGGATAAGTGATGTTCCAACAAACAAAAAACATTATGAGCTATTTTATATTTAGCTTTATGAGAACAAAAAAGAATACAATCCGTGTAGAGCAAGAGAGAGATAACAAAATAAAAGCAGACGGTAAGTTGTAAATAGTTCAATAAATCTTATATATGTTAAAATATATAACAAAAATCTAAAAATTCTATTATTATTTTTATCAATAAAAGAAGTATATTATCTATCATTTTCTTTTTCTTTTTTTTTTTGAAACAAAGATCGTATTATATTAAGAACATATAGTGATTACAGCAGGAGGGAAGTCAGAAGACTTCCAACAACTCGTAGGGAGTTGATATTTGCTAGCGTACGAAGCTAGGTTGTGAGCGGTGAAATTATCTAATCGATTAACATGAAAGCATTGAAAATCAATCAAAGGTCTCAATTGTGCCAAGGCATCATTGAGCAAAAGAGTCGTGCTATCGGAGATAGTAGTGGCCCCAAATGCTGACAGATAAGCAACCACCGGCTTACAATCCGACAAAACCCGAACACTGCGAAAGGCAGAGCGGTTGGCAAGATGAAGACCTAAAAGAACCGCCGCTGCCTCCATATGAGAAGGGTCATGAGAAGTGAAACCACCCCAAACTGCTGCCGCAAGAACCGATTGACGTCGAACAGCAACTGCTGCAATGCCAAACCTGTCAAACTTGTCCAGGGCTGCATCAACTGAGATCTCCACCCAGTCAGGAAAGCTGAGGCGGGCCTCAGCGAGTGAAGGCAAAGAAGTCGTGGCAAAGCAAGTAGAACTCAAAGAGAAGAAATTATCTGCTTGAGACCATCCAGCCTCAAAAAGAGAAACACGGCCGTGCGTAAATTGACACCGGGCAAACCAGAGACGCCAAAGGAGGGACAGCAGAAGCATAAGAGCGGAGCGGTCCATGGCGACGCAAGAGTGAGTTATCCAATCAATAAAAGCAGCGTCTGACGGAAAGGTAGGTGGTAATGGAACACCAAGGCGGTGCCAATATTGATGGACAGACGGGCAGACAATGAAAGCATGGACTAGGGTTTCACTGCGGCCACAGAGAGGGCACACCGCCAGCGCCGGACAGTGAAGGCGATAGGCCAACAGGCCCCGACATGGAAGCACCCCCTGCAAGAGTTTCCAACCAAACAAGCGAACGCGAGGGGGAAGGTCCAGCTTCCAGACACGCTTATTGGCCAAACCTGTAGGAGTTGTTGGCGCTGACGAAGTGGAAGGCAGATCCTTGCTGGACAGTGCAACAGCACAGTGATAAGCGCTCTTGACTGTGAACTCACCCGAAGGGGTTAGCCCCCAAAACCACGAATCTGGGGACATAGCATTGGTGGTCAGATCCACACGGTTAATGTGCTGGACATCATCGGGGTGAAAAAGGGACTGAATAAGCGCGGTATTCCAGGTGGTGGGGGTAAGCATTAAATCTGATATGGGAGCATTGCAAATATGAGGAGGGAGAGACCAAAGGTAAGGCATGCCTCCCTCCTTGGAGGGAAGCCATCTATCACTGACAAAGACTGTGCGCCCTGTTCCTACCTGCCTGCGTCCTCCTTCCTGAATTAGGTCACGAACAGAGAGGAGGGCACGCCAAATGGGACTAGAGCTCGAAACTAGCTGTAGTTGATGAAGAGGACGAGCACCAATGTAACGGGCAGTGTAAAATTGTGAAACCATAGATTGAGGCCTTTGTAAGATGCGCCATAGTTGTTTCGCCAATAGCGCCCGATTAAAGCTGCGCAAGTCACGGAATCCCAAGCCCCCAGAACTGAGAGGCAAGCAGAGCTTGACCCAGGTCTTCCAATGCATAGCCTTGGAGGTGGCTGAGCCACCCCACCAGAATCGAGAAATCATTCCTTTGATGCTTTTGAGAAGGGACTTAGGCAACGCAATAACCGACATGACATATGTTGGAATGGCCTGGAGGATGGATTTAATAAGGTTTAAACGGGCGGCCTGGGACGTAATGCGAGACCACCCCTGAATCCGGCGGGCAATCCTATCCTTGATATAAGCAAAAATTGCATTTCTGTTACGGCCAACCTGGACCGGGAAGCCTAGATATAAACCCAAATCCTGGACCACCCGGCCACATAGGATCCCCGCTACTGCCTGATGGAAGGGAGGCTGAAGGCAATGGGAAAACATAATGGCTGATTTGTCCGCATTGATACATTGGCCCGAGGCTTGTTTGAAATCTTCCTGAAATACACCGACCTTAAATATGGCAATTAAATTATCCTAATATGTAATTAAGAGCCTAATAATGCTTAAATAATATTGGTAAGGAAAAATAAATCCAAAAGAAATGAAGAAATGCTTAAAAAGCGAAAAACGCTAAATAAGCGTTAAATAACCATAGGAGGTATGAGACCTCGGTTAGCGTATTATAAGGATTCTAAAGGCTTAATTAAGTCTAAATAAACTAGGGAACAAATCCCGAAGAAAACGGATCCTTAAAATGGATTAAAATCACTAACGAACCTTAAAGCACGTTTTTCGAGGTAACCAGGAAAACGTGTCTTTGAGCGGGTCAAATAGACTCGTAACAGTTTTGGTCAACTAAATAATCATTAATACATGTTGGTGAAACTGTAGGATCAATAAAATCACTAAAACGAGAGATTAGTAAAAACTGTCAAAAACGGTAAGTTGTGGGGGTAGAAATATAAATAACACAAACTTATGTGTCCAATATTGTAAATAAATTTCAAAACCCCCATGCTCTCTGTGTGTGTCCGATTTGCTTCCCCTCTCACACACACTCACTTACTCACTTTTATACACAAAACAACAAAACAACTAAAAGTAATAAAGTAACTCCCTCACTCCATACTCTCTCTCTTCTATCTCATTTCCCTCACTCACGTGGAACCCCCATCCCTCACTCTCTTTCTCTTCTCCTTCTTCCCAGCGACAGCCATGGAGGAATGAACAAACCCACAAAAACCTCTCTTCTCTCCTCTTGTTACTCCATCAAACCTCCTCCAAAAATTGTAAAAATTACATCATTGAAATCCTCTCCTCAAGAGCAACATTTCTATTTCCAAAAATCGAAACAACAACTTTCGTTTTCATGGGTATGTCCCATTTGGAGTTTCAAGACCACCATTAGAAGGCCCTCCTTCTCCTTGTTCTTTTGAGGTAAAAATATTCTCAAAACTCCATTGTTTCCTAGCCTTAAGGGCAAAACGAATTTTAGACTAAACCCTTGTTTGGTCTCTTGTGTTCTAGCCGATTTTGGCTTGTTGAAGGAGTTGGAAATCCTGTTCTTGAACCACTCCAAGCTTCATTTGCACTCTTGAAAGGTAACAAATTTTCTAAACCCTAAAACCTAGATTAAAGCTTGATTAATGGTTAGGGTTAGTTCATAGTATTGAATGGTGTATATGAATGGTTGTAGTGCTAGTAGATTGAGATTGCAAAACCGGTAGAGAGAGAGAAGGAAGAAGAAAGAAGAAGAAAGGAAACCTAGAGAAGAAACAAGGTAAGAATGCTCACCCTTGTGTAAGCCTTGTATATGTAATGTAACAGATTTTAAGGAATGGAAATGTGTATTGTAAAATGGTAATGTATTAGTAATGTAATGTGTAAGAGAATATAAGTATTTTGAAGCTTTAAAAGAAGTGTAAACCTTATTGAAAACAGATTGGGACTTAGTGTTTGAGTGCAGGAGTTTTTATGAGTGTTTTAGTATTGGTATTGCATATGGGAGCTTGTATGTTTTGGTTGTTGAAAACAGGTGCATTGGTTATTGATGTGAGTGTAGACAATGTGGTGAGTGTATAGAAATACAGGGGAGACTATGGCAAAAATTGCCTAGGAATAGAACACTTAGAGAATTAAAACTAGGTGACTAATGTGAGTGTGTAACAGATTTTGATTAAGGGAAACAGAGGGTAAGTTGAGAGAGATGGATAATGTATTCTAATACATTAGGAGTGTTAGAAATGCCAATAGAAGAGGGAGATGTAGAAGGGGAGTGTAAGTGTGAAAATCTGTAGCAAAAGGGTATAAGAATGTACGGAGAAGTTAGGAAAGGTTAGTGAGTAAGAATTGGTAAATAGGGAGTGTTGGACTTGGGTATAGGTATTGTGGTTGTTGGAGATGTATTTGGGATGCTAGGAGTGACATTGGTGGAGGAAGTATTGGATGTTAGAAGTTGGAACAAAAATCTGTAACATTGGAGGATGAAAAACTGTTGTAAGTGTGGAAAGGAAGTGATGAAATTGTGTAAGTGGATTGATGGATTTAGTAAAGCATTTGGTGGATGAACTAAGGTGTATTAGGAGGTTTAAGTAGTGCTATAACATGGGGATTAAGTGTAGGAATCATGGGGAAATGTTGGGTAAAAGAGAGAACTGAAAACAGAAATTAAAATGCAAATACTGGGCCGGACCGAACTTGCGACGGACTTGCAAGTTCGGTCGAGCCCAGATTTACAAAGAGGGTGAGTTACTGGAATCGACCGGACTTGCGACGGACATGCAAGTTGGTCGGACCAGAAATTTTCCCCGTCTGTAACCTACTGGAATCGACCGGACTTGCGACCGACATGCAAGTTCGGTCGGCCAGAAAAATTTCCATCCTGTAACCTACTGGAATCGACCGGACTTGCGACCGGACATGCAAGTTCGGTCGGCCCAGAAAAAATTTCCCGAGGATAGCTACTGGAATCGACGAACTTGCGACCGGACTTGCAAGTTCGGTCGGCCAGAAGAATTTCCGTAACCTGAGCTACTGGAAGCGACCGAACTTGCGACCGGACTTGCAAGTTCGGTCGGGCCAGGAATTTCGGTACTGGTAGCTACTGGAATGGACCGGACTTGCAAGGTCGGTCGCAAGTCCGGTCCTGACAAAAAAAAAAAAAAATTTAATTTAAATAGTAATTGTATATATATATGTATATGTATACCCATACATATATGTATATGTACATGTATGAAAGCATGCCAAAGTTAAGTAAGGAAGTAAAACCTAAGTAAAGGAAAAGTAAGTAAGTAAAGTGTAAGTGTAAGAAGTACAAGGACATAGTAAGTATGAGATAAGTAGTAATAGTCAGATTAATCGTTTGAATGTATGTATATCATAGGATTTGAATTGTGAATACCGGAGGAACATTGGGATACAAGTACAACGGTGAAAGGTATGATTTCTTCATGCCCTGTATCCTAATCTGGTTACCCCGATTTGTGTGCTTATTTGACCACCTAATAAGATAAATGCACGAACCGGATTATATTGCACTTACTTGTGCTTGTTTACATTGTTCTCGATACTCGTCTTGAACAATAGTTTGTATAATTCATGAAATATATGAATGATGATGATGTGTATTGTATTCTGTAGTGTATGTATATTGTAATGTATCTGTATAATGTAAGTGTATATGGGTATTGTAGTATGTGGCCTGGATGTTGACTTGTGCTAATTCCTAACTAGCTAACTCCTAACTTAAGTGAGTAAATTGGAATGAGTACAAGTCCGATATAGCTTCGGCCACGCGTGAGGATGAGGTGACACAAGAGGTTGGATCCGATTCCTGGTTCGTAAGCTGGTCCACGGCCCAAATCCCTTAAGTGGGTAGCATCCTGGATTAGTGAACCAAGTAAATCCCGGAGTGGGACGGAGTAGTCCCAGGGCCGGAGGTCCCGACGACTTAACTTGAGTAAGAATAAGAGTAAGTAAGTAAGTGTGAGTATGAGAATGAGTAAGTATGTGTATGCATGGAGTAAATGAGTAAAAGAGTAATCTCCACCCGATTAACCCGGGTGGACCAACGAAGCTAACCCGTATTGTAAATTGTGTATGTATTGGGTATATGTATTCGGAAGGAGGTAAGTATATATTTGATGGTTATATTGTATTCCTTGTATGTAATGAAGCGTATGTGTGTATGCTTGCGTAAGTATTCATGTATTGTGTATAAGAGCATGTATGCATGTATGTTGTGTGAAAATCAACCGCATGTATTCGACCAAGTGGTCGGCGTACCCTCACTAGTACGCGGGGTATGCGGTTATCATGCTCGGCGAAAGCTGACCCCTTCGGGGGACATTTTTTAGTGTGCAGGTACCTGAAGTGAATGTAGTCAAGGCACGAGACCGGCGACTACATTGGATAGTAGTAGCAGAATGTAGAGGTGTATTAACTAGCACACCCCTTGTATTTAGAAAGTAATGTAGTAGCGAGGAATGGGTAGTAAGTAGTCTCTTAGTGAGTATGTGTGAACTTGAAGAGGTATTATACTTGTATAAGGAACCTAGTAAACTCGGTATGTAGATTATATTGATGGTACTTGGAGTATTGTATTGAATGCAGATTGTAGTAGTGATTGGTAAGTGGAGAATGTATTGTAGATTTGTAGTACTCGGGATTCCGGTCCATCAGACCGATGCTGTATGTAGAAGCAGTAGCCTTGTTAGTCACGTGGGTGACTAACGGCATTGTATCACCCATTGTATGTAAGTATATATCCGCTGCGAGTATCTGATGAGTAAGGAGATTGGACGCTAATGATTGTATTAATAGTAGGGGTGTTACACTTCCAAGATGAAAGACAAAACCTGAGCATTTGATGCAGTGGCTTTACCAAAAAGAAAACAGTCATCAGCAAATAGCAAGCTTGTAACAGGCGACACCAATCCCGAGAAAGTGAAACCACGAAACTGGTTGACTTGGGCCGACAAATGGATGGCTGACGTCAAAACTTCCATACAACAGATAAAGAGGAGCGGAGATAAAGGGTCACCCTGGCGAAGACCTCGCTGAGGTGAGAACGTTTGCCCGGGGTGGCCATTGATGAGGACAAACATGGTGACAGTCGTAAGACATTTTCGAACTGCCTTTAGCCAAAAAGGATGGAAACCCATCGTGGCCAAAACATCCAACACAAAGGACCATTCCACCCGATCGAAAGCCTTTGACATATCAACTTTATAAGCAAAGAAACCGCGCTGCTTTGCCTTTGAAGTGCGCATCAGATGTAGAATCTCATGGGTGATGAGGATCTGGTCAGAGATTAGGCGGCCTTGAACAAAAGCTCCCTGATTGTCAGATATAACATCCGGCATTACATGCTGAACTCGGTTGACCAAGACCTTAGCAATAACACGATATAACGTGTTGCATAAAGAAATAGGGCGGTAATCCGATATAGAGGTGGCACCGGCCTTCTTAGGAATAAGAGCCAAATGGGTGTGATTTAGGTCCATAAAAACCCTGTCAGTATTAAGGAACTCCAGAGCCGTGGAAATAAATTCATCACTAATTGTTGGCCAATATGTACGAAGGAACACCCCATTGATACCATCAGGACCCGGAGCCTTTGATGGGTTCAACTGCTTATATGCAGCAACCACTTCTAAACGTGTAAATGGCTGACCCATTGGGCCATAACTATCATGCGGAACACGGGCCTCAACACAATTCAACAAATGAGGGTCTGGTTGTGGGTGAGTGGTGGCATAGAGATCCTGGAAAAAAGAGCGGGCGACAAACTCCACACCAGCCCAAGTAGAAGCAGCCGGGAGAGAGGGTGATGAAAGGCTATGGATAGCATTGCGGCGTGAGCGAGCCCGAAACTTATTGAAGAACAGCTTATTATTTCTATCCCCGGCTTGAAGCCAACTGATTCGGGATCGTTGCTGAAGACGGATTTCCTCACGCTGCAAAAGAGAGTCAATCATCGCTGAACATGTCTTCCATTTGGCTAACATGACTGAAGTTGGGGGTTGTTGATCCAGAGAATCAAGTTCCAATTGGGCCTGACGAAGCGATCGTTTTTCTACCCATATCTGCTTAACACCCCAGGCATGCAACCGTTGACCACAAGCTTTAACCTTCGCGGTATAACCACTGAAACTATGGTCAGCCCAAGTCTGTTGGACCAGCTGGCGACACTGATCGTTGGAGGCCTAACAATTTTCAAAGCGAAAGGGTTTAGGTTCGCGTCTGGTGGACGGTTGGAGGACCAACTTTATTGGCTTATGGTCCGGGCGACCCCAACGCAGATGGTGATTTTGGGCATGAGGATAAATTGCTGCCACACATCATTAGCCACAAAATGATCCAGTCGACTTTGGACATTGTAAGGGTATTCCGTACGCTTTTTATATGTAAAGCAAGAGCCTCGATAACCCAAGTCTTGCAACAAACAATCAGTTAAGCACGAACAAAAAGCTGACATTGCTGCCTGAGACCGAAAAGCTCGACCACGATGTTCACGCAAAGCTAGTACCTCATTGAAATCACCACCAAGGACCCAAGGTCCTTGCCATTGCACATGCAAATAACGCAAAAGCTGCCATGTCTTCCATTTCTCTGTTGCATTAGACCAACCATAGACCCCCGTTAGACGCCACGGTACACCCCCAAAATGATTTACATGAACATCCACATGATGTGCTGAAAAACTAGAAACAGTTACATGTAAATTTGCTTGCCAAAAAAGAGCAACACCCCCCTTTCTACCTTCACTATCCCCCGCTGCCCAATTATAATCTTGAAACCTAGACGCCACAGAACGCATCTCAAAAGCCGAAAGTTTGGTTTCAAGAATAATTACAAAAAGAGGTCTTTCTCTAGCCACTAAGCCTACCAACCAACGAACTGCCGCACTACTACCTAACCCTCGGCAGTTCGTGACCAAAACGGACATTATGCTGGGCGACCCGAGGCCGTCCCCGGAGTCGCCTGAGGCGGAGAACCACCCAAGTCAGAACACTTCACTCGTTTAGATGCATCAACCGAAACTGGATCAGATGACTGTTCGAGAGTAGAGGAAACAACAGGATCATCTGGAGACTTGCGCTTGCGATTACCAGATGCTGTTGGAGAGGCCACAATCTCACCTTCCTCTAATTCTTGATCACCCGCATCAGGAACAAGCGGTTGGTGCGTCTCTGCACCCTCCGCAATCTGTGGAGTACTTTCATTAGCGACAGGCTCGGTAGCAGCAATTTCAACACCTGACATTGGAGCTTGCGCAGACAGAGCTCCAACTGGCGGAGCCGGGACAACAGATGGAGGAATAGCAGAAGCAGCAGCCAAGCGGGCGCGACTTGGAGTAAAAGAACTAGACTTTAGCCACAATCCATACGGAAAGACAGTGCCTGCAACTTCAGATTTTCTGGAACAATCTCGAACAGAATGGTCAAAGAAACCACAGATGAAACAGATAGTCGGCAAACACTCATACGAAAGTGGTAAAACATGCAGGACTCCTGCGATGGTGATAGTAACAAAGCGGAGCAATGGTCGACAGAGATCAAGTAAAACTTTAACCCGGAGGTAAGGACCAGCGAAACGACTGTCATAATCAACATAATCCAAGAACTGGCCAATCCTGTTTCCAACCCTCTCAGCAAACATAACATTCAAAAAAGCCATCGGAACTTCATGAACACGGACCCAAAAAGGGGCAAAGCGGAAAGCATGAGCTTGAGGCGCAATGGAGCGATCAATATCAGATAGAACGAGTAGGCATCCCTCAAAAGTCCAGGGACCTCGACCTTGTATGTCATACTTCCGGTCCTCATCAGGAAACTCAAAGAGAAAAATATTAGACCCCAGTGGTCGAACAACCAACTGTGCGTGCAGCCGCCATAGCTTAGAGAAAGACATAGCTAGAGCTTTAACGTCTACAGACTTAGTAATCAGCAGCTTACCAAGGAGGCAGCAGGAGTAGTTAGCACCGGACTCCGCATTAGCAACATCAGAAACATCAAGGGTTTCTCCCTCCACCTCTGTCAACGCCAGATTAGCGCACTGGTGAGCAATATCATCCATACCAGTTGATGAAGAAGCCATACTTGCAGTGATAAGTTTCGCGAAAGAAAAAAGCAACCGAAGGAGAGAACTGGGTGTGGAGCGATGGAGAGAACCACGAAGAGCCAAAGGAAGTTGAGAAGTTCGAGCATGCAGAATAGCGAAAAGCGCAGTGGCTTTTGAAAGCTGAAGAATTCGAAACGGCGGCGGTGGAAATGATTTGCATGTTGTAGCTGAAAAAACGTGGCGTTGGGACTGATTCACCGTGAGTACAGTCGAGCAATCAATCAGGAACAATTGGACTTGTGGCAAGTGCTGGATTGAGGCAGAAGGAACTGGCCAATGCATGGCTCTGCGCAATGGAAATGCGAAACCCTAGCTTGGGACGGGAGGTTACCACGGGAGAGGGAAACCTATCACTTATCTATCATTTTCTTTAATCTTTTAACACTTACCATATTGCTGTCATCCACTCTACATAGCTACCAATCAGTGTTATAATTTGGTCAATTCATCCATGATTGTTTTTCAACAATAGTCTCGATCAATTCTATAATATTATTATGCTCACTCATTTCAAAAAATACGTTTCTGCGTTCGGTGACGGTATATATGTGGTATAAATGTGATACTTTTGAGTTTGGCATTTTTGATAAAAAAATGTCAAATCGCCATCACCGAACAATAATTTTCAAAACAACCACAAATATACCAGTACAAAACAACCACAAAACAACCAACAATTTATGCTGCAAATATAATGAATACCGTAAGCAGTGGCGGAACCAGAAAACTATAATTAAGGGGGTGAGAATATTTTAATAATATTAATTAATATTTAAAAATTAATATTTAATAAATTAATTTAAATGTTCAATATTTATAATTATATTTTAAAAATGATATTATATATTAAATTTGATACAAAATAAATTAAAATTGAAATATATAGATTAATATATTATACATTAGTTTATTTTCCCTTTTTTATTTTTAATTTTTTCATAAAGATTGTTATACTAAATTATAAATTAATGAAAATAATATAGAACAATAGTTTTAAACTATTAGTGTTTTTCTAAATTGTTTATTCAGATAGGATAAATAGTCTTTTAAAACTATTACTATCTATCAATTATAATAAAATATTCTACAAGGAAAAGAGCAAACTAATAAAAATTATGATGTAAACTTTCAATTATATCAAAATGATTAGAGTACAAAATATTTGTAGTATATTTCAGAAATATCAATTATAAGTATTCAACTTGCTAAGTAATGATTAATTACAAAACTGTTTGTACAAAGTATTATGATTTGTCAGTATATCAAAGTTATTATATGTTTTATACCGTGCTTAATAATTAAAGAATAATTTTATATGCTAATATACGTTATTTTTCATTTCTTGACATATCCAGTATTAAAATTAAATTTATGTTTTTGAATTTCATTAAATAATATTTAATTGAATAGAATACATTGTTTTAACTACAAATATATGTTTAAAATAAATATTGTATCAATAATAAAAAAATATAATAATAAAATAATAAGTGATATCTATATATATTCGCTTACAATCAATTATTTTATTATTAGAAAGAATTACTTTTTCATTTCAATGATATTATTTATTCTATTAAAAATTAAAATAAGCTTAAGTATTTATACATTTGAAATACAATGGTTTATTTCCTTATTTTTTCAAATATATGTAAAAAATTTATTTATAAACTAATATGTATACATATTATAAATTAATTGTCACTAAAATATTAATAAAGAATAATAATTATTAAATGCTATAATTAAATATCTACATATATTTTAATTTTATTAACAAAAAATTGTTTTAAAATGTAATATAAAATTTTTAATTGCAACAACGAAAACGGTAAACACACTGCACAAAACTAACTTATTCAAAACAGCCAGACGAAACCGGCCGAACACTAGTTTTCAAAACAGACACAAAATAACCAGCATAAAACAACCAACAAAACTACCATAAAACAACCAACCAAAACAACCAGACCAAAACTAAAAAAAATGATGCCGAACATAGTAATGTTTTGATGATATAAATAATTTTAACTGCTCCGTGTTATTGTATATTTCATGACATTGATCACTATTGTGGCAAACTTGGTGATTAATATTTGATTGAGTAATCTCATGTGAATAATATATAGTAGTATGATTTTGTATTTTTCTTTTTATGTGTGTATTACAACTAGAGCTGATCAAATGGGCCGGCGGGTCGGGTTCGGGCCGGCCCGACATTGAATTCTAGGTCTATACGGGCCTATATTTTTGTCCAAGCCCGTTTTAAAATTTTTCGGGTTGGCCCGGGCTAGGCCCGGACTTATTTTAATCTTTGCCATTACCTAGCCCGCCCGACCCGATTTTATAATTTTTTTACAATATTGTTAGTTTTTTTGAAAAATATATAGACTATATATAATATTAAATATAATATGAACATATGTTGTATGTAATATTAATAGATATTATATATAATTTAAATAAATAATACAAGGTATTATATAAAATTAATTTAAATATATATTTCCTCTCATTTTAAGTATTTTATTTTCTAACTCTAGGCATAAGAATTAAAGAGGAAAAATTTAGACTATTTTACCTTTATTTTTGGTATTGAGAATTGAGATAATTTGAAAATTAGAGTTGTAAAATAAAAGATGGGAGTGAAATACCCCAAACCTTAATATGTTAATTAATTATGTAATTATGATTTTTTTAAGGCTAATTAAGTCCTTAAGATCATTGGTGAATAAATAAAAACCAAAAAGAAAAGGAAAATGCGTAAAAGTCACAAAATGTGAAAACGCGTATTTAATTATTTTAGGAGGTATATAACCTTCACTGGGGTTATAAATATATTTGTATACCCTAATTACACACTAAGAACATATGGGAAAAATTCCCGAAGAAAACGGATCCTTAAAACGGATTAAAAACACAAACGAATCTTAAAGCGCGTTTTTCGAGGAAACCGGGAAAGCGCGACTTTAAGCGGGTTAAATAGACCCGTAATAATTTTGGTCAACCAAATAGTCATTAATAAACTATAATGAAGGTCTATAACCAACAAAATTAATTTAACGAGGAAATTCCGGAAAACGGGTTCCGGGAGTGAATAGTGCAAAAAAAATAAAAGTTGTGGGGTGAAAGTATAAATAAGCTAAACTAATGTGTCCCATTTGCAAAAAAAAATAAGAACACACATTGTGTGTGTGTGTCTCGTACAGCCCCACACTTCCCCCCCCCCCCCCCCCTTTATTTATTTCCTAACTCACTAAAAGACAAAGAAATAAAGAAAGAAAGTACAAAAAGTAAAAAGAAGTCTCTCTCTCTCCTAACTCTCATCCTCACTCACGTTTTTTTCCCCTCTTTTGATCTTCTTCTTCCTAAGTTTGAACACCCAAATCAACTCCAAATCTCACAAAAATACTACCGTTGGAATCCCCTCCTCTCAAGGAACATTTTCCACCCTTCAAAAGATGGAAACCTCCATCTTCATCACCATGGCTGTAGCTCCTTTTGAAGCTTGAAGACCACCATTGTGACCCCCTTCATCTTTACATTGTTTCAAGGTAAAAATGGTCTTCAAAGTTCATCTTTTTCCAGCTTTTTAGTGCAAAACGAAAATCACTATGTGAGCCTTGCTTTCTCCCCTTTCCAGCCGGTTTTGGTATGCATTTTAGGAGCTGGAAACTCCACTTCTTGGCTGTCCAAAAGTCCCTCTAAGAAGCTTAAGGTAATACCCCTTGTAAACCCTAACATGTATTAAGTGCTAGGTTAGTATAAGGATGATTTCTAAGTGGTATTGGTATGTGTATGGGTGGCTGTAGCATTGCCGATTTGGTGGAGAAAGAACGAGAATAAGAAACCAAGAAACAAAGAAGGAAGAAAAAGGAGAAAGAGGAGATTGGTAAAGGAAAGGAGAATTTGTGAGATTAAGGTAAGAAACCCACCTTAATGCTTATTTGATTATTGTAGAACTTGGGATGAGAAAGTTTTAGAAGAAAATCCAAGATAAATAACTCACCTTAAGCTTATGTGGTGTTTTAAGGAAATTTTGTTGTTTTGGTGCAAATATAAATGTTGAGTGTAGTGCAGGTGTTGCTATTATTATGAGGAAATTCAGTGTTTAAATTTAATGTTGTTTAAGGGCCTAAGAGCCAAGCTTTTAAAGTTATGTACATTGAGGTGATTGTTGTTTAAATGATGGAATTTATGTGTGGGATAGTGCCTTGAATGAGTTGATGGTTGGAGTGCTTTGGTGAGCTAAGTAATGTGTGGGCACATGTTAAAAATTAAGGGGAGGTTATGGCAAAATTTTGGTAGAAAATGAGTGTTTTGATGATGGCTTGGTGCATGGGAGAACCTTGGTGTTATAGTGTTGAGTAGAGTGGATTAATGGCCTTATAATGGTAGATGGAGGATGGAGATAAGAGAGTACAAAATCTGTAGCATAATGATGCTTGATAACTTGGAATTTCAAGAAGAAGAGTTTGTGTTTGTAACTTGTGAAACAAGGAGTGAATGTGGGTTTTTAGAGATGCATTTGTCTAGGGATGAATTGGTATGGACATTGAATGAATTGGTAAGTTTGATGAGAGGTAGAAACAAGCAAGAAGGAGAAAGAAATGCAAAAGAGTGTAACAAAATTGCACAATGTGAGAGTTGGATTTGTTGAATTTGAGCAAGAATTGGAGTAAGGGTTTAACCAATGATTTGGAGAGGTTTCATGCATGTTTTAAGGTGTCTAAACATGTAGGAAACATGTGGAAAGATTGTGGAATAAGTGGAAAAAAATTTGGATGAATTTGGACCTCAGAATGTGTAGAAAAACGGTTTTTAAAATGGGTTCTGTTCTGGACCGCCCCTAGGGACTGCCCCTGTGGGGAGGTCCAGTGCAGAGAAATGCAGAAAACGAAAAAATGGGTAGCTTCTGTGTGGACCGCCCCTGGGACCGCCCCAGAGGGGCGGTCCATACCAGAGAAGAACAAAAAAATTGTTTTAAGCCTCCTAATGATGGAGGATTGAATGGTAATGGTTTTAGATGATGTTTAGGCCTTAAAGTGGGTAAACAAGTGTTAGGTTTGGTGTGAGAGTTGTAAATTTAAGATCACAAGAGTAAATTAAGTATAACGGGATGACGGGGTTAACTATGGGCACAATAGACGTTAAACAACATATTACCCCAATGTTAATGAAAGTAATTGTATTGTTACCAGTTGTTCAAGGATTGTTCGAGGAACATATGAGGACACAATAGAGTGGACCTTGGTGACAGGTATGGTTTTCTTGCAACTTGTGTCCTACCGGATTACACCGGCTTGTATGCCAACTTGTTTTTCTGAGTGTTTGCCACCTTGTAAGATAAAAACATGTAATGAGTTTATAGCAATTCATTTATGTGGCGTGTATGATTCCGATACCGTTTAACCTCGAAAGTGCTAAACCTTAGCTGACCAAATCTAGGATCACATAAGAGATCGGTATTCGGATTTAACGACCCAAACCATGGGAACGTTCTAACCACTGCTATGTGTGAGTTAGTTGTGTGTTGTTGTTGTGTGCAAGTGTGTGAACCTCCCTTGTGTGTATAACCCGGTTGTAATACCTTATGATGTGTGGATGTGACAGGTTCCATAATGGAGCTCTTAACTATATGTATATATATATATTAATGGGGGTGAGGAATCCGGTCGTTCGGGCGCACGTTGTTTGGAGTTGATGTATACAGTTTCTTAAGCTTCCTCTCTATTGGTTGTTTCCTTCGTTGGTCTTCAATCACCCCTGAGCTTAACCAAGGCTTTTGGACTCACGTCTGTTGGGGATTATGTACGGTGTGTTCGGATCACTATCCGATCCATCTTTATGTTAAGTTACTCGTCCGACTAACAGGACAGTAATGAGTGATGTAAAAGGCTTATCATGAGGGTATATTCATTCTCTGGGCTTCCAAGTTAACTAACTATGTTTAGGTCGGTTCGTAAAGAGAACCGCTACCGTTATGTTATGTGTTATTGTTCCGCTGCAATTCTTGCGATGCGGCGTATATGTATGTGAAAAAAATGTGGAATGATTTGTTATGTGAAGTATGTGGATCATGGATATGAATCCCAGTTTATAAAAGAGACGTTTATGGATAACCCGACTAGTGGGTAAGTGTCGTCTATTGAGGAAATAACTCCATTAGAGGAGAAACACTCTAGGGTCAAAGAACACAAGAGTGATTTATTAAGTGTAGACGTATTGTCTGTAATTGTTGAGACCTTGTTGTGGTTTGCAATGTGTTGTGTGTTTATAGTTTACATGCATGATTTAAATATAATCAACCGCATGCTAAGACGACAATTAGTTGTGCGTGGCCCGGTAGCATGCGGGCTGCGGGATTACCATACCAGCAAAGGTGCTGAGCCCCTTGGGGGCCACCCTTTTCTTCCTTTTCTATTTCAGGTACAAGGAGCTGGAAGCCGTTCGAGAGTAGGACAGGGTAGTTGTTTGTACATGGGTAGCCATTTAAATGGTGTATGTATTGTAGGTGTAGTAAGACCGAAATTGTTGTCGGCATTAGGTTGTAAATACTCGGTACAGTTGGAATGTATATGTATATTGGTTGTTGTTAACAGAAAGGGATAGTAATGTGTAGTTGCTGGGAATCTAGTCATGACCGATACAATGGATATGTATTATGCATGTTAGCCCAGTGAGTGGGTAGCGTGTAACACCATTGAGTTAAGGATTGTGATGAGTTAAGTTGTCCGCTGCGATTTGTTGTATTAAGTGATGTTGTTAGTTGGGGTGTTACAGGGAGCGTAGAATTGGAAAGCAGATCACAAAAAGGCTAGAACATCTTCTATTTTGAAACTAGTGAAAGAATCAAATAAATTATATACTGAAAACAAGGGGAGTAGTATATTATATTTATAAATATATATAAACATTATAAATCGGGCCAGGCCGGGCTTAGTTGTGGGCCTAAAATGTTGTCGAAGCCCGGCCCGATTTTTCATTCGGGCTTGATTTGTTGTCCAAACCCGCCCGAAATTTTTTTTAGACGGGCTTTTCGGATTTTATTTCCGGGCCGGGCCGGGTTGGGCCGCCGGGCCAGGTCAGTGTTGATCAGCTCTAATTACAACAAACCCCATACTTTGGTAGTGTAAGGTAGTGTAAGCTGCATAAACGGCATGTGTAAAACTTTATTTTATAGGAGAAGTTCATAATCTTGTTGTATAAGCTTAAGCTCCCAATAATAAAACATTAAGATTTGTGAAAAACATATATAATCTGTTTGTTGCATTCGACATAAAATCCTATATGAGCATTGCAGTATGCCTCAACCCGAAGACTATTACAAATAGACTTTTGCAAGAATAAGGGTGGAAGTAAGTCGAAGTTATTCAACAGTACTATTTTCTAAAGTTTTTGATATAAGTTAGCCAAACACACTTATAATTTTCTAAAGTTTAAATCTCTTTTTAATTTTTTTTTAAATTCTACAAAACATAGATATGACAACGAAATGAAGCACGCTCCAGTCCAGAACTTAGGCCAACATTTGAAATCAACCTTTAATTACTACTTTATTCCACCAAAAGTAGTTAATGTACCAAGCAAAATAAAAAAAAAGCATTCAAATTACCAATGTCACATTAATCAGTGCTATGTTATGCTAAGACCAGGACCGGAGCGCACTGCTAGAAGTAGAATGTGGACAACTCACTTTTTCTACACTATATTATTACCACGATATACGAGTCTTGTTTCTTTCGAAAAATTAAGTACTAGTAATTCTTTTAATATTTCTTGTTCCGCTTTGACTTCTGAAAACTCGGAAGTATTGTTCTAAAAATAGATAAGAATAAAAAAATTCACAAGTTTGAACTGTGCATGCTCCCGCTCGCTCAACCTAAAAAAAAAAATCAGCTGGACGGACTAGAACCTTCAACCGCTCTCACACAGTCAGATCCGAGCTCGCTCACCTATTTACATTACTTTTTTCCCTTTTTTTCCTTTTTTTTTGTATACTCCCTCCGTCCTGAATTGACCGTCTTGTTTGTTTTATGACACGTTTTTCCACTTCAATATTAAGCATATAAGATAAAATAATTTTATAAAACTAAAATTTGTAATATATAGTTTAACATGTAAAGAATCATATGCAAAACTTAAATTTTAAAAATTATTTTATCTTATATGTTAAAAATTGAAATCAAACGACATGTGCAAATAGTAAACAGGACCGCCAATTCAGGACGGAGGAGTACATTATTACACTCACACTCACCGTTTCTCACTGTCACTCACCACCATCTCCCCCCTATCTTTTCAAATCTCCATCTTCCTCTTTAAGACGTCCCTCTCAGTCAAAATGTTTTCGAAATGCAGGATCGGTGCTAGGGACAAAACCCTAATCCGTTCTTGATACCGCCACCGATCGAGAAGTTTCACTCCAGTGAGCTGTTCTCTCTCTCCGGTGAACTCTCGAGGTCAGCTCGCCAGCTCTCTTTCTTCCTCTATCCCAGTCATTTCTTAATCTTTTCACTCTAACACGCTCCACGATGCCTAGCGAACTCTTCGATTTGGAGTTTCATATGGTATTGCAATGTAGTGTGTTTCAATCTTGATGTTCCTTCTTTTTTGCTGTTGTTTTTTGCGCTGCCTAGTTACGAGCTGATCGGAAAAGTGGATCCGATCAGCGGGGAGAATAAAATAATTTCTTACTGTTGTGAGATCTGTGGATTCCGCTGGTTGTACATTTTGAACTTGTTGGGACAGACAGACGGACGGACGAGCGGAAGTCCTTGTGAGAAGCTAAATCGACCGCATTTCTTATTGTTATCTTTGCAACCTAATGTTTCATTTTCAAAATGTGTTTTCCCGCCTTCATAATTTCCGAGAAGTAAAAACAAAGAAAGATTGTTTACGACCTTTTTGGTAAATATATTAACTCTTCCGTCGGAAGTATAAGTCATTAGTTGAATTCGATGTTTTATTTCAAATATTGAGCTCTTTTTTCGACGATCTTGAATTTGAAGTTTGATATCAAAATGTGAGTAGGCTATATTGTGCCATCCCAAGCCAACAGGTTAACAAAATCTACCAGCATTACCTTGAAATGTTCTTTCACCACTTTGATTTGCAAAATGAGCTGATTTCTCGGCACGTACTTTTATCCCGTATTTGCAATTGTATGAATGTTTGTCGTTTTCATCTGCTTTGGATGTCATCAATGCAGTGACCATTAGCTTTTTCCATTGCTGATTGGTCTGCTTTCTGCATTTGGCACACAGTTCCGGTACAGATTTGAGTCGAAGCTTTTGTTTTTCCAGAGACAAGGAACTGTGGTAGTTTAGCCCAATGGCGCTTCAAAAGCCCTGTGTCTGCTCCACACCCCTGATGCATCTTGGCCGAAGTATACCTGTCTGTGGTAAAACAAAAATCAACTTCGTACACAAACTAGGAGGCCGACAGATTAAATTTGACTATGTAGCTTGTTGGGCTGCTTGTTTATGTAGTGTTTATTTCGATCAAATCTCAGTATTGATATTCGAACTAATGAAAAACAGCTGGACAGGAGATAGTTTAATGGTTTGCAATCTTTATCACAACGAGTGCATATATTTTTGGTGAACTGTGGCTTCATTAGATAACAAATGAGTGGCTCTGTTTTGTTCTCTCATTTTTCAGTGGCTTGATTGAATAGCTTTTATCTTGTATCCCTGACCCACGTCAAATTGCTCTTGTGACAGATATGTGTGATTGAACTCCGATACACAAACTGCTCTTCGGAGAGTGCTTCTCAGTATGGATAAGGAAAACTCAAACACTGCTATGGTTAAGCCTACCGTTCGAATTACAAGAGCACGGGCTAAAGTGCTTGGAACTTCGGGGATTCCGCTACCGAAACCACCAGAGCAAAAGAGAGCATCTCGAGCAAACTCTAAAAGAACATCAGTAGATGTAAACAAGACCTTTTCAACTGCAACAGCATATCCTCACAACAAGCGAAGAGTAGTCTTTGCAGATATTTCCAATGCATTGGAGAAAGAAGTGCCCACGGAAGGCTCCAGGGGGTCAGTACTTCAGGTTAGCGTCAAGCGTTCTATTTACTAAATATGATCACGCATGGGCAATGGTTTAGTATGCATTCAGATGAACTGGATACTTTTTTTCTTCTCAGAAATGCGTCGGGAGTAAGCAGGCAAAGAAACCAACCACTAGGAAAAACTCCAAGGTCGTTCCTGTTGTCGCTGGAGAGACACAGAACCAAGAAGATGTGAGACCGAAAATGGTTAAAGACTCATCAAAGGTGATAGTGGTAACTGAAGTCTTGAAACAGAAACCCGAGATTGATACAATAGACTCAGTTGCGGATCACTGTGGGGTCACGTCACCACAGAGAGCGAAAGAGAACCTGAAAATTTTGTTTAGCTCTAGTGCTGGTCCGCGGGTCACAGGTGCTGTGCCTGTACCACGAAAATTCAAATCTTCTGGACTTGAGTTCCTGTTCAAGAAAGGTCATCCCTTCTTCCGTATTCTTAACGTTTAGGCATTTGGTTCTTTTTTTTTTCCTTGGGTTCCTCATTGTTGTTTGAGTGTTTATGTATTTTTGAAAAGAAACTGTTTTTCACTCTCCGTCTCAGCTCGAAGGTGTGATTCCAAGCCTGAAGCCTATATTGCTACAAGGATCATCAACATTGATTCCAAGCACAGTGACCCTCTAATGTGCACAGCTTATGCTGCTGACATACACAATCAGATATGCACCGCAGAGGTATGTACTAGATTTCCTAATTTGAGGTCTGATATTTGCTCAATTATGTTCTCAAATTAAACACTGACCTTCTGTGATTAGTCATATTTTCAAACTAATGTGCACTCTGCATTTAGCGGTAGTATGGATGCACCCATATGAAGTTACTGTTTTCTGATGGTTTTTCAGCTTGGTCAGAGACCGTCAAGTAACTATATGGAAAAGCTGCAACGGGATATAACTCAAAGCATGAGAGCAATTTTGATCGATTGGCTTGTGGAGGTCGGTGTCGTTAGTTAAAAGAGTGCCGATTTGTTCTTGATACGATTTATCTGCAGTGTAGGGTATTCTAACACTGAATTCATTGCAGGTTTCAGAAGAGTACAGTCTGGCTTCCGATACAGTTTATCTGACTGTCAATCTCATTGACCGTTATCTTTCACAAAGCTACATTGAAAAACAAAGATTGCAGTTGCTTGGCGTTACCTGCATGCTTATAGCCTCGTAAGTTCTATCTCACTTCATAGAGCAATTGGGGATCAATCTTTAACACGTCTCTCAAAACATTGACATGAATTTTCAAACAAACATTACCAGTTCTTTGCTAGATTACCCTGCAGTTTTCTGGTCTTGCTACGAAGAAATGTGGTACTTTAAAAATAACCCATTTTTATGTTGTTTATGATATATGATACCTGATGTTCTGCCTTTGTTTGTAGAAAATATGAAGAGATCACAGTTCCCCGCGTTGAAGAATTTTGCTTCATCACAGACAACACTTACAATAGGGATGAAGTATGTTCACTTTTCCGACCCTGTGATGCTATCGTTTTAGTGTTTTTATTCTGTATGAGTATTCTTGTTTGCATTAAGTTTGGCAAGATTTCTTCATTGGCGCTCTTTTTAACAACAGGTGGTGAAAATGGAAAGTGAAGTTCTGAACTTGCTACATTTCAAGTTGTCTGTTCCAACAACAAAAACCTTTTTGAGGTATATGAATCAACACAGCCGAAAACTTCTGTAAAATAAAATTTAATATGTTGCTGATACTGCAAAACTTATCTGATATTATACGATCAACCTTTCATATTTTTCAGGAGATTCTTACAAGCAGCCCATGCATCTTCAGAGGTATGTAGAACAAATTGCTAACTATATGGTTTCTTTTATAGTACTGTGACTCTGCTAGTATCCTGAGCGACCTCATTTTGATATGCAGAATCCTTCTCTTGACGTGGAGTACTTGGCAAACTACTTGGCCGAGCTGACTCTTTTAGAATGCAGCTTTTTAAAGTACCTTCCTTCGCTTATCGCTGCCTCTGCTGTGTTCCTAGCTCGGTGGACTGTTGATCCATCCGTTCATCCATGGGTAACTCCTTGCCTTGTTGCTTTTCATAAATAATCATATATTATTCCCTGAAGAATCACTGAGTTGTTTTCCATGCCTGTAGAATCCAACCTTAGAGCATTATACTTCGTACAAGCTACTGCAGCTTAAGGATACTGTAGTTGCCTTGCAAGATCTGCAGTCAAACAAGAAAGGATGCACCCTCAATGCTATAAGGGAAAAGTACAGGCAGGGAAAGGTGAGTGCTAGATTATGAATGCCATTAATGAATATCGCTGCAGATGACCCATCAATTAGCACAGAAATAAGTGACAGCAACTTTTATCATTTTTTCCCTTGGAGGCATACACGGAGCTGTTAACTAAATAATAAAACGGGTTACTATAATGATTTCACGCACATAGCTTTGTCAAATTGGCAATAATCATTCATCAATGTTGGTCTAATTATTTTGGTTGTGTTCTTCTGGTGAACAGTTCATTTGTGTAGCTAATTTGGCTTCGAAGCCAGTGGAGACTCTATTTACATGCTGAGTAGCTGTCGCCCCTTGCACATATTAAGGTATAACTGTCAGATAAGGAATGATACACGCGTGTCAGTAATCCGGGTTTCGGCCCTTTTAAAAGATGCGAGGATGGATTTCTTCTCTAACCCATAATCGGCTGGAAGCATTTGGAAGCCGTATCTTCCATTGTTTCGTCTTCTTTCTGTATGAAAGATCTGGCTCTCGCAGATCAACTGTATTTGTAGTTTCTGATGTAATTGGAGGAGTAACGCATTTTATGACGTGTAATTTAAACTATCCCTTTCTATCATTAGCTGAGGGTTAACAGTAGATTTGTTCAAAAGATGTTGGGTCGGAACATCGTAAACCTTGTGACTATGATATCAACAAGTGCAGGCAATAAATAACATTCATACGCTACTATGTCACTGCTATGTTATATGTGGGTTACACCGAAACATTTTTGGCTAATTGAAAATGTAGACAAATACTAACTCGATCACTTTTCTCGCAAGGGTAGACAGCTGAACGACTGGGAATACATCTAGATCGGCCCGTGATATCTTTGTAACTTGTTGGAACAGGACGAAGATGGTGATAGTTGGAGCATGTGAATTGAAAAAGCTCTCTTTTGAGAGAAAGCGAGGTAGTTTTATTGGAAGTTCTACAATATAAGAGGAATAAGAGAGATTATTAAGGCGTCATATGTGAGTAACAAAATTTGTTAGTTTATGTCGGAATGGTTATAAGGGCATTCACAATAGGGGTGAATTTCATCTATTTTATCTCTTCAATGTTATTAACTAAGAATCTCTTTTTTTATGATACAATAAACTTCACCTATGTGTATCTATTTCTTATATTTTCTCTCACATCAAAATATTATAGTTTATTGGTTGTTCATCGAGAGTGAGAAGATTAAGAAACTTTGTTATTATAGTGAATAGAGTTTTTTGGCTAGTAAAATATAATTTTTAGATGACATAGAACCAAGGAATATGCTAAGAAACTTAAACCATTGTGGATGCCTAAAAGAGATAGATCATAAATTAACATGAATTTGAACCTAGCGCTTGCGCCAGGTTGTAATGTGGCGATGGGTAATTTGGTATTTGTCACCTATTTTGTCTTTTATTATTTCATCCTTTTGTAAAATATAAAAATGTTTTATTTTATTATATATAAGTCCAAATAACATAAATTTTATATCATTATTTTTCATAATTCGAGTTCTTCAAAATAAGACTCAACATGAGTATGTTTTGATACATTTTTGGGAAAATTCACGAGATACCTATGTTTTCTTTCGTAATTCACAATATACCCCTGTGATTTTAGTAATTCAACTTTAAACATGTTTAAATGTTGTCCAAAATTAATGAAACTTTACATGGACTGTGCTAAAGTGTTATTTTGGTCCAATATCAAATTTGAAGTTTTTTAAGATCACATGTGACCTATGGGACCCAATGAACAGTCACATATTTATTGGGTCATACAGGTCACATGTGAGCTTAAAAAGCTTCAAATTTGATATTGGACCAAAATATAACACTTTAGCATCGTCCATGTAAAGTTTAATCAATTTTGGACAACATTTAAGCATATTTAAAGTTGAATTACGAAAATCACAGGGGTATATTGTGAATTACAAAAGAAAACAGGGGTATATCGTGAATTTTCCCTACATTTTTTTATTTTTTTCTACGTACATATGGTTTAAGATTCGTTGTGAATCTTAAGTTTAAGAAAAGTGAATCAAAGGTTGTTAAAAAGTGAATCAAAGAGTTGCTTAAAAGTGAAAAAGAGATTTAAAAAAGTAAATCTCATACATAGAGATTGTTTAACTAAAGTGATTCTGATTGTTTGACTAGTGTGAATCAGAGGTTTTAGAAAAGTGAATCAAAGGTTATTAAAAAGTGAATCACAAGTTGTTACAAAGTTAATCAAAGTAATAAGAAAAGTGAATCTCGTAAGCATAGATTGTTTAACTAAAGTGAATAAGAGGTTTAAGAAAAGTGAATCAAAGGTTTTTTAGAGGTGAATCAAAGGTTTAAGAAAAGTGAATATTTTGTTTAATACAAGTAAAAGTTAATCCTACCACAAACTTATGCATGATTAGTTTGAACCTTTCATTTATTGAAAGTGAATCATTCGTTAATAAAAAGTGAATCTTATGTTTAAGAAAAGCAAAGATTTCATATAAAATAATGTGAATCCTTTGTGTTTTTAAAAAGTGAACATTAACCTTACACTACAACCCTAAAAATGTCTTCAGCATTCCTAGGGCGGATTTTAGGGTGTTTGTAGGATAGGGTACTCTTTTTGGCATTGGTTCTACATTTTATATCGTCATTACAGACTCGACAGGTTTTTAGGGTTTGTGGTTTAGGGTTTAGGGTCTAAACCCTGCACTACAAACCATAAAAATGCCTTCGACTTTTTTAACTTCCCTAGGGTGGTTTTTAGAGTGTTTGGGGTAAGATTGATTTTGTTAATGAATAAGGTCCATTTTATTATTAAAGAAGATTCATTTTACTAATGAATAAGATTTACTTTAAAAATACCTAATATATACTAATTCTAAAAATATAAATTTTAAGTCTACCTAAACATATCCATGATGCATCTTGCTTTGAAGAGCACGAAAAATGATGAACAGTGGTATAATTTTTTTTTAGGGAAAATTAAATGCTCCACTCATTACGTTTGGCAAAATTACACACTCCACCCATGAGGTTTCAAAAATTACTTTCCCCGCCCATGTAGTTTCCCTTGTTTTACATCCTACAACTTTTCTAATTTTTGTTTAATTTTAAAAGATGCTTAAACATTGTCTGAAATTGATGAAACTTTACATGGATGATGCTAAAGTGTTATATTTTGCCCTTATGTCAAATCCGAAGTTTTTAAGCTCACAAGTGACTCGTGGGACCAAATGAAATATGTGACATGTGAGTGCATTTTCATTGAGTCCCATAGATCACATTTGATCTTAAAAAACTTTAGATTTGTCACTGAACCAAAACACAACATTTTAGCATCGTCCATGTAAAATTTCATCAATTTTGAACAACGTTTAAGCATCTTTTAAATTGAACAAAACTTAAAAAAGTTGCTGGATGTAAAACGAGGGAAACCACATGGGTGGGAAAAGTAATTTATTAAACCTCTTGGGTGGAGTGTGTAATTTCGCCAAAAGTCATGAGTGGGTCATGTAATTTTTCTTTTTTTTCTTTTTATTTTTGCACTTATATTTTGTGAGTTATAACATTTTGAAAAAAATTCTCTCTCCTCCCAGTCCAACTCTCTCTTGTACACTGCGGTACATATCTCTTTCTTTTTTTCTTCTCTTAATTTAAATTGGGCCAATAATATAATGACATGTGACACTGAAGTCATATTACAAGGTGGAGTAACCACCAGGGTCTCCATTCTATAAATTAAATGCTGATTCAGTAGGTTGATGAAAAAAATATAGTTATAACAACCCCTATTTTTTAAGCTTATTGCCGGTTTTTTTAATTTCATGAAATGTCAGTATATTTGTGGTTAATTCATAACATGTCACTGAAATACAAAAGTTATAAAATGCCACTACATTTTTCTAGAAATTTAAGGAAAAAATAAAAATATTTCTACTAGTTTACAAATTATTTTAAAAGTTCATAATATGTCACTAGGTGTTGAAATTATTTACAAAAATTTTAAAACACTATAAAAATATATAAAAACATCAAAAATATAATTAAGTAGCAAAAATAGAATATAAATTTTAAAAACATATTATTTCTATAGTTACTTGAATACTAAAACTTTTTAAACAATATGTCGACAAATTAAAATATTTTTATTAATTACCAAAATTATAACAATTGTCTACACAAAATTATACTTACCCTCTTAAAAAACTCAATTGGCAAAAAAAAAAAAGATAAGGGCATCATTTATCCTTAATATATTAATTTTCACTTTTTTTACTATTTATTTAATATGTTAAGGAAATGATATTAATTTATTAGTTTTTAGTGAATGGGGATGATGAAAAATAGAAGTAAGTTAAATTACCATGTTTAATCATGACAGCTTGTTGGCAATTATGAGTTTATTTTATATTAGTTTTTCTAAATTACCCCTTTTAAAACTATTTAAACCATTTTTTCCAAATATATATTTTATTAGTACCGAAGTACAATTAAATCTATATACTACTTTATGGTAATTATTTAATTATTTTCCTATATTTTATGATATTTTTTATTTTTTCAACACTTTTAATACTTTTTTATAGTTATCTATATTTTTTTTTACTTTGATTTTAGAGTAAATTACTCAAAATCCCCTTAGGATTTAGGATTGATATTTTTTACCCAAAAAGATTTTGGTGTCGGATTGACATCCCTACTTGTGTGGCTTCTTTGATTTAGGACGAAGAAGTTTACGAAAGGTCGACCATAGTCACCAGGAGTTCGATTGACAAAGCTTCTTCTAGCCGTTACTCATACTCCCAGGGGGTGTATTTGCGTGTCAACTATAGGGTGAGTTTTATGCCCATGAGTAGCTTCTTCAAGGCTAGGTGGAGAATGTCTTTCTCATCATCACTTGGAGTTCAAAGTGGGTTTCAGTGTCTTCAATTTCCAATTTGGTAGTGAGTAAAATTTGGTGATCATCCTTGGGGAAGGAACCTGACATTCAAACTATGGGTCGGGTTAACACCAAAACAACCAAAGAGCTCGGCATCCTTCATCAAATGCCAAGAGGCACCATGCCAAATGTAAAAGGTCTTGTAAGGGTTTGCATTAACTTGGAAAGTTTTGTCATGGTATACCATGCCATTGTCAAAACTTGTCGCCTTTGAACAGTATATTAGAACTATTGCTTCAACTTGGGCATTTTTGGTGATTCTCTTGTTGAGGGTAATGACAAACCAAAGAAACAATGCGAGCCGCAACCTTTACGCCCTCGGAACAGGGCCAACTTCGAAGGTTGCATGAGCCTCTATCGGAAAGCTTTGGTTGAGCTTGCCCTATTTATCTTGAATTCCTATCAATCTCTCATAAAACAAGATTTCCAGACAGAGATATTATGTAGTTTAGTTCTCTAACCATTAAAAGCTAACTTTCTTCAACTTCAAATATTCTTAATATTGATCTACAAATGTGTTTACACCTTGGGTGACAAATGATCATGATCGAGTACCTAGTAAAGTGTCCGGATGCTGCTGAGGAAGTGAGTCGCTTCCCAACTTCATCTTTTTATTGCCTGAGATATAATCAATTGCCTTGTTTGAAATAAAAATGAGAAGGCATCTTTAGATAAGGAAAGGAATGGCTCTTCTTTTTCTTATCATCGACAACAAGCAGTCCAGGTTCTAGCATTGATCCTACTGCCCCCTCCTCTCAGACACACTCACTCAACATTGGAATGCGAATGAAATAGGAAGGCAGATCATTTTGACATTTATAAAATAACAATGAGGATAACATAGCCTAGGAAGAAGAGAACAAATTCACTAAATCAGAGGAAATTTACGGGTATCAAAAATTATTTAACCCCTATGTAAAATATAGACCCTATTTTTGAAGGGTATTTCCAGCTGTATGGTAGGTGAACCACCTACCAAACCCTCACCAAACCTTCACCAAACTTCATTGACTTAGGTGGATGTTGTGAGCCAAATATTTGCTATAAATAAGAGCATTGGAAGAGCTCTCAAACACAACACAAAAACAGAGTAAAACCAGTAGAGTTTAGTAGCTCCATGAGAGAGTTAGTTTAAGAGGTTTTTGTATAAAAGTTGGTTATACTCTTGTAATTCTATTCTTGTGAGTAATAGAAGGTTGTTTCCTCTTAAATATTATCAAGTGTTCTTGAGAAACACAACAAGTGGTATCAGAGCTTGAGGTGGTGTCCAGAAGATTTATTTTCGAATTATTTTTTAATTTTTAGCCAAAAATATTTTGTCTCCAAATCAAATTCTGGGCACACCACTGGAAAGGTCTCGTTTCAAGGATTCCAGAAATATTTTTTCCAGAATTTTTTGACATCGGGAAGGTCCTCAAATCGCTGGTCAAAGTTGAGGTCAAACCTGCATGAATAGTAAACAAAAAAAACCAGTCGGGAGGTTGAAGACAACCCAGTCAGCGACACGTCATCGCCATGTCAGCTTTTTTTGGGCCCACAGTGACATGACAGTCCACGTCAGCGCCACATCACTGCCACATCAGCACCCATGCTGCCACATAACGCCACGTCATCAAGTAGGCATTCTTCGTTTTGCCACGTGTCACTTCCTTCTATATCATCGTTTTTGGTCCAGAAAAGGTCTATCTTACCATTTTCAATTGTTCCGGACGTAACGGTGCACTCCGTTTTGTCAAATTCTGCTCCTAAAATTCGATAAAGTATAAATCAAGTCAGAATGGCAGTAGAAGACTCGTCATCTTGGTGCCATGGAGCTATGCTCAAACTGACCGCTACAAACTATACAGTTTGGAGACCTCAGATGGAAGATCTCCTTAGTTGCAAATATTTGTACGATCCAATTGAACTTCAAGGTACGAATCCTGAGCCCGCTAAAGAAAAAGAATGGAAGAAAATGAATAGAAAAACGATCGGTCAAATCCGTCAGTGGATCGATCATAGTGTCTTCCATCATGTTTCTGAGGAGACTGATGCATATACACTCTGGAAGAAGTTGAAGGATATGTATCAGCCCAAGACAGCTCGGAACAAAGCTTTACTAATGAGGCGATTAGTAAATCTGAAGCTACGGAGCGGGAAGTCAGTTGCCGAGCATGCCAGTGATTTTCAAAGCTTGTTAAACCAATTAACATCAGTTGAATTCAACCTTGGAGATGAAGTGCAGGCTCTCCTACTTCTTAGTTCACTCCCTGACAGCTGGGAAACACTTGTTATCACCCTTGGAAATTCAGCTCCTAATAGTACACTTACCATGGGAATGGTAAAAGAAGCCTTGTTCAATGAAGAGGCCAGGAGAAATGATACAAGTTCAGACCAGACAGAAGCTCTTGTCACTGAACACCGAGGGAGGTCACATGGAAGAAATCAAGGCAAATGGTGAGGCCGAAGCAAGAGCAGAGGTAAATCAACAGATGGAAGAAAGGCCGCTTATAGTTGTTATCATTGTGGCTTAGAAGGCCACATGAAGAAGAATTGCAGGAAACTATTACGAGAACAGAAGCAGAATAGCAAGCAATCAACGGAGAAGAATGGAGACACACTTGTCACTGTCACAGGGGAAATAGCATTATGCTCAAGTAAGGAGGAGGTATGTCTTCATACAACAACTCAAGATGTTGAGTGGATTGTTGATACTGCAGCATCTTACCATGTCACTCCACACAAAAACTTCTTCACAACATACAAAGGTGGTGACTTTGGCACTGTAAAGATGGGAAATACCAGTTTTTCTGAGATTAAAGGGATTGGTGACATTCAAGTAAAAACGAATGTTGGTTGTACTATCACACTGAAGGATGTGCGACATGTACCAGATTTTCGGCTCAATCTACTTTCAGGTTCAGCTTTTGACAAGCAAGGCTATGACAGTTTTTTCAGCAATGGCACATGGAAGATGTCAAGAGGTTCCTTGGTTGTCGCCCGAGGACATACATGTGGTACTCTTTACAAGACACATATGAAAATATGTGAGAGCAGCCTCAATGTTGTGGAAGGTGAGAAGTCTCAAAATCTATGGCATCGGAGACTCGGACATATGAGTGAGAAGGGCTTGTCTACCTTAATAAAAAAGGAGCTTATCACAATTGCCAAGGATGCTACATTAGATCCTTGCAGGCACTGTCTATTTGGTAAGCAACATCGCATTTCATTTCATTCATCATCATCAAGGAAATCAGAGTTGTTGAGTCTGGTACACTCTGACGTTTGTGGTCCCATGGAGGTTGAATCTCTTGGTGGCAACAGGTATATCCTAACCTTTATTGATGATGCTTCTCGAAAGGTGTGGGTGTATTTCTTAAAAAGAAAGGACCAAGTTTTGGATTATTTCAAGGAGTTTCACACTATGGTAGAGCGTGAAACGGAAATGAAGCTAAAGTGTCTCCGCTCAGATAATGGAGGCGAGTACACATCCAAAGAGTTCAAAACCTATTGCAAGGGACACGGCATTCGACATCAGAAAACGGTTCCTCGCACCCCACAACATAATGGTGTAGCCGAAAGGATGAATAGGACTATCATGGAGAAGGTCCGGAGTATGATGAGCATGTCTAAATTACCAAAGCCATTCTGGGAGAAGCTGTTCGTGCTGCCTGCTACCTGATCAATAGATCACCATCAGTCCCGCTGAATTTTGAGATTCCGGAGAAAGTATGGTCAAGTAAGAATCCCTCTTATTCACATTTGAAAGTGTTTGGATGTTTAGCCTTTGTACATGTACCCAAGGAGCTCAGGCAGAAGCTAGATGCAAGAACTACTCCATGCATCTTCATAGGCTATGGGGATGAAGAATTTGGATACAGGTTATGGGACTTAAAGGCGAAGAAGGTTATTAGAAGCAGGGACGTTGTGTTCCATGAAAACCAGATGATAAAAGACATTGAGGAGCCCTCAGTGTCTACTCAATCAAGTCTAGTGCCCAAGATATTTTCCCTGATCCAGCACCTATCCAATCAGCCACGGAGGATGATGAGGTGCAAGTAGAAGTACCAGAAGCAGAACAGGAGGAAGAAGAAGAGAATATTGAGCAGGGGGAGACTCAATCCTCTCCACAAGTTGCGGGACCATCACAAGAGGAAGATGATGAAGCACTTCCTGAAATTCAGAGTCCACAGGTTCGAAGATCTGAACGTGGAAAAATTCCGTCAACCAGATATCCAGATTCAGAGTATATTCTACTTACGGAAGATGGGGAGCCAGAAAATTTCCAGGAAGCTGTATCTCATCAAGATAACAGTAAATGGAAGGGTGCAATGCAAGATGAGATTGATTCCTTGCTGAAAAATCACACGTACGAGTTGGTTGAGCTTCCAAAAGGAAAGAGAGCATTGAAGAACAAATGGGTATTCAAACTCAAGAAAGATAGCTGCGGAAAGGTGGTGAAACATAAAGCCCGGTTGGTGGTCAAAGGTTTTCTTCAGAAGAAAGGAATTGACTTTGACGAGATATTTTCACCAGTTGTGAAAATGGCTTCAATCCGTATCATTCTTGGATTGGTGGCCAACTTGGATTTAGAGCTTGAGCAGATGGATGTAAAAACAGCATTTCTCCATGGTGATTTACATGAAGAAATCTACATGGAACAACCAGAAGGTTTTCAGGTTCCAGGGAAAGAGAACCTCGTTTGCAAGCTGAAGAAGAGTCTGTACGGTCTTAAGCAAGCGCCCAGGCAGTGGTACAAGAAGTTTGACTCATTCATGAAGAGTCAAGACTACAAGAGAACTGCTGCAGACCAGTGTGTTTACATCCAGAGATTTCGAGATGGAAATTTTGTTGCACTACTACTATATGTAGATGACATGTTAATCGTTGGACACGATGCAACAAAAATAAGCCAACTGAAGAAGGAGCTCTCCAAGTACTTTGATATGAAAGACTTGGGACCAGCTCAACAGATATTGGGGATGCATATAATTCGACACAGGAAAAATCACAGGTTATGGTTATCTCAGGAGAAGTATGTTGAACGAATACTCGACAGGTTCAACATGGACCAAGCCAAACCAGTTAGCATTCCTTTGGGAAACCATTTCAAGCTGAGCAGAAGATTGTGTCCCTCATCCAAGAAAGAGATAGAGGAGATGTCAAAGGTACCATACTCTTCTGCAGTAGGAAGTCTAATGTATGCTATGGTTTGTACAAGGCCAGATATTGCTCACGCAGTTGGAGTTGTGAGCCGATACCTTTCAAATCCTGGAAAGGAACATTGGGAAGCAGTTAAGTGGATTCTCAGGTACCTCAAGGGTACATCAAAGGTGTGCTTATGCTACGGAGCCGCTGAACCAGTCTTGGAAAGTTATACAGATTCAGATATGGCTGGAGATCTTGATGGAAGAAAATCTACAACAGGATTTGTTTACACTTTTGCAGGGGGAGCTGTATCATGGCAGTCAAGATTACAAAAGTGTGTTGCTTTATCCACAACAGAAGCTGAGTATATTGCAATAGCAGAAGCGGGTAAAGAAATGTTATGGCTAAAACGGTTTCTAGAAGAATTAGAAATCAAACAGAAAGAGTACAAGATACATTGTGACAGTCAGAGTGCTCTAGATTTGAGCAAGAACCCAATGTATCATTCCCGTACAAAGCATATCGACACTCGTTATCATTGGATACGAGAAGTGATGGACAAACAACTATTGAGACTAGCGAAGATCCACACGAATGAGAATCCTGCAGACATGTTAACAAAGATGGTTCCTCGAGAGAAGCTACAGTTTTGCAGAGACATAATTGGGATGGATTGTAGATGACAATAGATTCAGATGCAGCTGGAGGGGGAGAATTGAAGGGTATTTCCAGCTGTATGGTAGGTGAACCACCTACCAAACCCTCACCAAACCTTACCAAACCTTCACCAAACTTCATTGACTTAGGTGGATGTTGTGAGCCAAATCTTTGCTATAAATAAGAGCATTGGAAGAGCTCTCAAACACAACACAAAAACAGAGAAAAACCAGTAGAGTTTAGTAGCTCCATGAGAGAGTTAGTTTAAGAGGTTTTTGTATAAGAGTTGGTTATACTCTTGTAATTCTATTCTTATGAGTAATAGAAGGTTGTTTCCTCTTAAATATTATCAAGTGTTCGTGAGAAACACAACAATTTTTAGTAGTGATGCCAACTTCAACAGTTTCCCCCACTACCAACTGACATGGGTTAGAGCGCCCATGAGCAGATAGTCTAAAATTGCAATCATCCCTCTCTGAATTGGTATCCAACAATGCTCACTACTAATGTTGGATAATTTGTGTTATGGGTTTATATTAACTCTTTAAAGGTCAAATTAAGACTTGTGGGTTGTGGTTAACGACAATATGAGAGACATGAAGACATATGTGGTTTGATCGTGAATGATGTAGTCCACGAGGGGTTGACGGAGGATTTTAGTAGAATCGGGAGAACACAAGTGAGAAGAGAGTACAAGTGTGAGAGTCCCTAATAAATAAGACATTGATTGATATTTATAGGAAAGAAGAAAAGTACAAGTGATGAAAGAACACAGATGAGGACAGCAAGTACGGGTGTGAGTGTCCCTAATAAATAAGACACTGAATGCCTTTTTTGGGAAGAAGACAAGTAGGCCGCGCCGGCTTGTCTTTGTGGCTCACTGTGTGTCCTGGCCAGAATAGTGACGTAGGTTGCTTCCACGTAGGATAGGGATGACGTCACCCAAGATGGATTTGTGAGGGATGAAGCTTCCTCCCTTACTTGGCTGCCTCTTAATCACGAAAAGGACTACTATGATATTAATGATGTGTCAGAGGGCTATCCGGGTTGGTAATGACGGGGTGTCTGAGTTGGTAATGACGGGCTGTCCAATGTGATTAACGGGAGAAGATGTCAAAGAAGTGTGTACTAGGTCATGAGTGCATCCATGGTGCCAGGGTCAGGGATGATGTGGTGACGGAGTGTGTTCGGGGTCTCAGCTTGTGTAACCTGGTTGAATCCGGTCAAGCGTTAGAGAACTTGGCCTACTTGGGATGGCATGGAGGATCCGACTCTCTCCATGCCGGGAACCGACTTCTAGGGTACATGTGATCGGTGTTGTGTAGAATATAAATGAATATATTATGCAAACTAATGGGTAGTAACCAATCGAAGTAGTACAACAAGTGTTGTATCCACATAGACTTCGCAATTATCTAGCTTCATAATAGCTTAATAATGTACATATAAATATATACAAAAAGATAAATTACAGTACATATTTTGGAGGTTTTGTTGTCGGGGTTGATAAATGGGAAAGTATAGAAAAATGATAAAAAATAAACTAGCTAGCTAGGATATGTGTACATGAGGATGGATATTTGCACCCATTACTCCATTGTCGACTCTTGAACTCGCAGCTGAACAACAAGAACACTTAATTATCTAGTAGACTAATCTAAATCTACTAATCCCAACTGATTTAGTCAAGAACTCATGGATAGTTAAGCACTAGAGTAAATCGACAACATTAAACACAGGTTCCCCTAAGTTGCAATGTAGTCTCATCTCAAGACCCTTAACATGCGAGTACAATGATTTAGTCCCCCATGGTTTAGATTTCTACTTCTACAAACCCATCCATAAAAACCCTTAAAGGTAACACATTGAGCAAACCCTAAGCAAATCCCCAAATTCCAAGTAGACAAGTTTAGAAGCTATAAACAGTCAATAATCATCTTTCATTAAGCATAAGAACTAAAATAAGTAGTAAAACAAGCTCAAGATTCGACAATAGAGTTTTTGGGATTTTGGGGCATTATCCCTAGGGTTTACCATATCCCTCATGTAACACTAACAATCAGTTGTAATAAAATAAGACTGAAAATAGTGCAATATTATACAAGTGCATAGTTGTATATGGCGACAACATAGTAACCAACTCGCAAGCTTTGAATGAAAATAAAGAAGCTGAGTTGTGAAGAAAAAAATGTGAGATATGTATATGATGACATTCTTGGCATAATAATTTATAATGTTAATTATCTTAACATATTTTATCCAATAATACTAAACTTAAATTTCTATTCTTTATCTTATTTAATTAGGCTTCCTCTCTTCATTGTCGTCACTCTTCCTTGTTCTTTTATCACTCACCACCGTAACCCAGACCCTATGAAAAACAGAAGAATATATCAATCCTATAATTATTATTTGATGTGTTACATCCACATCATCTGCTATAGTTAAATGTAATATATTCATTAGAGTCAAATTGGATTTGGTTCGGGTTCGGTTGATTTTCACTTCGAGTCATTTCGGATTTCGGGTCACTGTCAGGTTATGGTTGACTTTGGTTCGGTTGATTTTGGTTTGGATGACTTTGGTTCGGATGGTTATGGATTGTGGTTTATTTTCGATTATACATTAATATTTTTCAGTTTGGTCTGAGTCGATTTGTTTAGGATTTTGGGTTATTTTTCAAATTATAGTGTTCGATTGAAATTTGGTCTTAGATCGGATTGGTTCGGTTTGATTTTTTAGAATCGGGTCACTTTTTCCGGGTCTAATTTTTACTGATGCATGTGCTACCCCGGGTCTATTCTTGGATTGGTTAATATCTTCTTGGATAGTATTAACCCCTCGTCTCTAGCTTAGTTTTTGCTGTTATTGTGGTGTGTGTATGTGTGTGAATTAGTATGTTAAGTTGTTGTTCTTATGTTGCAGTTGATTCCAAGTTTGTACTGTGTTTGCTATCTGCTCTTCTAAACATAGATTGTTCCAAGCTTTATATATATATAGCGTAGTGTGTTTTGCAAAGATAAGAACAATAAGTTTGAGAATGCAGCTCAGTTGAGACCCAGAAGGATTGAGAATGGGAGTAAGTTTTTACTTGATAAGTGGCCCTGCAAACACATCAAATGCTGTTTTACGAATGGCATAGTCAAGCTTGGCCAGCGCAAGCATCAAACAAAAACTATAGCAAGTGATCCCTTAGTAAGAAGACAGGCCAAATAAACGACCCAGACAGGACAACAGACAAGGGGAGTAATGACAACTAATTAGAGAAAAAAGTCTTCAGGGAAAGCACAACACCAAACTTGGGAGGGCTGCCTTGAACTTGGGATAATATAGCCAGCACTACAAACTTACTCCATTCCAGAGCTCTCGTCATCAAGCCACGCATCTAGAACTTTTGAAGGGGTATGGTCCCCAATTAACTTCCTGAACACTAACCACATAAACCTGTGATTAGTTAGTCGTCAAGGTCTACCTTGTAGCGGCATACTAGAAAACTCATTCTTCCATTCTAGCCACCCAATTTCGCAGGTCAATTCTACTAAATGATGTGCTGTTAGCGACAGCCCGAGAGGTTAATTACCAAAAATTCCATACTAGCCACCGAATTTCGCAGGTCTTGAATGCTCCTTGTTATGCTGCGATCATTACCACCCTTCTGCTCCGCAACATTGACTACTTTAAATCCCTAACGACAAGTATAGGAACTGCCATCGAAGTTTTGAGATCCATCAATTCTTCATAAACCCGCCTTCTACCACTTGCATCGTTTGAAGCATATAAAAAAAAACTATTATACCACCGAAATCACTTCTGTTCAATGTCACGTTAACTGCTATCCACCACTGACCTTCAGCATGTCTCACTACCATTGCAGTTGGTTTTGACCATGCGATGAGACCCCCTGAGTGTCATTCAGCAATAAGTTCCAACCATTCAGTAACCGTTCCTAGACCCCAGAGGGACGAGATATGGGCCTGTTATGGTGCATCTCCGTGACACCCACTAGATGTACTCCTGTTTTGTGAATTTTCTTTCTTATTAGTGCCCATCTCTCTGCTTTTCTTGGGCCGTAATTAGGAAAAAGATCATCCTAATCATTGGAAATCAGTAGCCTAGGTGTCCCTTGCTCTTCAGTTAACCAAAACTTTTTATCATGATAACTGGAGAGTAGAGCTGATCAACTGGGCGGACGGGCCGGGTTCGGTTAGATATAAATTTTCAACCCAATCGGGTTAAGTGTTTAGTCCAAACTCGCTCAACCGGGTCAATCACCTGAACCCAACCCGTCCATCTAAAAAAATGCTCATATCATAGCCCAGCCCGTCCAGTCCGCTTTTAACTCAAATTTCCTATTTAGTAACATAGTTTTTAAAGTATATATACATAGTTTAGATTTTGAAGAGTGCGCACGGTACAAAATAAATTTTATAAGACGAAGAGTATGCGGTCCATTCAGTTGAATAATTACTACTGTACTATTGTAAGTATTTTATTACTTTTGTTTACATATTTACAATAACATATACTAATGTAAGATGTACTATGACATTCGGGTCGGGCCGGGCCATCAACTGGGTAAAATATTTAGCCATAACCCGGCCTGAAAAAAAAAATTTAGGCTGCTTTTTTTGTCCAAACCCGCCCAGTTATTTTTTCTACCCATACCCATTGGTCAAAAATACAGGATTGGACTGGACGGTTGGGCTATCTTTATTATGATCGGCTCCATTGGAGAGTGACACCAACTTTGTATTCTCGATGCTGAATTTATTCACTTCGTTACTCCTCCGGCTATTCACTAACTTGCGTCATTCCCATAAATTAAAGGAAATCAGACTCCAAGTTTTGAAAATATCCTCCCCTACTGGTAATAGAATCTGCCACGTTAGATCACCAAACTGAAAGCCTTCCTAACTGTTATTGCAGGTGCCGCTTTTCTATCTCGGGTCTTACACCCGACATTAATCCTTCATCTCCCCTGTATTTAATGATTGCAACTTTGCCTAGAAACTCATCGCATATTGTGCCAGCAACCTCAGGACTTCCATTGCGCTCAAAGGTCACCGGCTCCTCCAAAATTTTCGGCGTCGCTTCCCTGCCGCCGTCACCAGCCTCTACATCCGTAGCAATATCTCGTGCTGAGATGAGATCGTCAGTCCAGGATTCTACCATCCACACTTCCGCTTTTCCATCATTAATAATTTTGAATATGCTAGTCTCGATCATGAGATATATATTTCCAGACTCGCCGCGGCGGGATCTCTAAGCTGCTTTGAATCTCAATCACTCTAACAAACCTTTCAGCTATCACCTTCACCATGCCTCGTACCAAGCTTGAGAAGGTATACCTCGAATAGCGATGTTGGAGATTCGATTCCGCTGGGCTGTTCCTCACACCAAGCGTTCACAATGCACTCCTCCTGCTTCCATTTTTTACCTTCCAGGAAACTGGCCATGTGACTTTCATGTCGAAATATTATCACCAAGAATTCAACGGGGGATTTGCATATTATATGTCCCACTTCTCCCTTTGCTTGCAAACTCTCTCCTATTTCCTCCAATGCCGTTCTCTTCATTGTGCGCGCTATTACACTCCTTTCAGGTCGTGGTATGAGTACTGCCGATGGAACTTTCTGACCGGTCCACCAGTTTCAGATTGGACCACATTGACAATTGTTTGCCGCTGTGGTAGTTTAGGCCTAGTTCCATCTTATTTGTCATCGGTGGAGGCTTGTGGAATGATCTTTGAACCCATTCTTGTTTCTGGTTCTCAGGGGCCTGGCGAATTGAGTCGAGATTCTAACGCCATCAACCCCCATCTACCGTTCGTCCCTTTATGGCCGCTGCCACCTGCTGTCTATTCTCAAATCCCATTAAAGCATATCTAGTATTTGTCAGCCTTCTCTTCATTGGTCCAGGGGCATTTTTCATCCTCCCAAACGACTAGAAGGTTTTCTAAGAGTACCAGAGTGGTGGTGTCATGGCGGTTGTCAATAAAGAGCGTGTTGACTCCTCTCGATTGGGTTGCATATTGTGATTCATTCTGTCGAATTAGTTTGTGACTGTAGTTTGAGGTGAAAGGTGTGAGGGTGAAACAGAGATGGATAGAGGGGGCTGTTTTTGGAGCTTGACGGGAAAGGCTTGTTACACGAGTCAAGTATTCAACATTTGACGATCAGCATATAAGAGAATAGGACTAATAAGTACGGGATTTTGTTATTGAAGATGTCTTGTCTATGATAAACAGCTGCAGGAACACATACTAAGTACGGAAAGGACCAGAATTAGATTGAATCTTAATATTACAACCACGAAACAGGCACTTTCTTGACGAGACAATACATTAAAACATTGGTCTCCAAGCCAAGAAAGGCCAGCGTTACGTCAACTTTTTTCTTTGCCATCATCTCTGAGCAAATACAGCCACGAAAAGAGGACAATAGTACAAGAATAAAAAAGGGCCACAAATGGCAATTGACAACTATCACAACATAAGGGAGAATGAACGAACCATGACTAATAACGCTGCAGCTGCACCTTCCTAAATGACTCTTTTCTCAGCAAGCAATCGAAGTGGATGCTGGAGGATGGGGAGGCGTTGTTACCATGACGGCAATGTTCCCTGCCGCCACGGGCTTAAGGTTAGCTGCCTTCTCAAGGTGCTCCCAAGCAGCTTTCCTCTGCTCGGCTTGTGACACAAGTCTTGTCTCGTCCTCTTGGTACTGATCTAGTGTGGCCTGGTAGAGCGGCTCATCCATCTCCAGGAACATCTTCCGGACATTCATGGTTAGGTTCAGCACCGCGTGGTTCCAGTGGCCTTGGGTGTTTCTCTCCAACGCTGGAAGGATGATTGGGAGTATGACATGCCGGTTGTGGCCTATCAGGTTGAAGATTTGATCATTGTTCCACAAGAACAGTGCCCTCTCAGCAACCTATAAGAAGGCATTTTCAGCAAGAATAGAGCATAAGAATTAAAATGGCTCGATTCAGAGTGAAAGGCATACAAAATGACACAAAATAGCCAAGGGTTGCCCAGAGTTGGCATATTGAACAATGTAATAATCAATCATAACATCTGTCACAGGTAAACAGTACAACCGTACATGACTACAGTGCCTAACAAGCTGGGTCAAATCAAGGTATGCTGAACACAAAGTACCAATTCTAGATAATCCAACCTTACAAAAATCATGCCCTAAAGTAGAAAAGAGGATTAGAAATCCCCTAGTTGCTAAGGAATCACATTAGCCAAAAGGTCCATCAATCAGGTAATATCTGAGTGTGCAGTTATGTGTCAAACGAAATTCCAGCCCAACAAAAATCCCAATCTCATAACTGATACAAAACCAAACATTCCAGAAAATAGCAAGAACATGAAACAAAAGAAGCAAAGGATACCTGAAAATGATAGCTAGTGATGCAGCACCCAATCCGCCAAAACAAAGGAACCATGACCTTCTGAAACTCAACCATGTTAGTTGCTTCTAATATCTCCTCCAACTCACCCAAGAACATAACCTCCTTCTGGCTATTCGTGATTGGCCAATACTTCAACAGCCCCTAATCACTGTCCCAACCAACTTCGGATCCTTCTCGATGAACTGGGTCACACAGTACGACAGCTGTTGGAAGTAAACACCCAATGACTTCGGCTTATGCAGAGGGATCAAAGCCCTCCACAGGAAAATCTTATGCTCCTCTTTTAGTGGCAGCGCAAATCCACTGATAACACTACCGAAAATCTCCAGCAACTCAGCTATCCCGTTGTGTCTCTCCGTTTCAAATACAAACCGATAGAATATGTTACTCATTGCCTTCCGTACAAAGGGCCTATGAACCATGAACTTCCCATATACTCTGTGAAGAATGGTTTTCAAACACTCACGTTCCCTGGGATCCTCCGAATCAAACAGATCAAGCAGCCTGGTTATAAAAGAATGATCAATGTACTTCTTCGCCACTTTGGCATCAAGTGACGATGAAGTAATGAATTTAAGCAACAGATCATACACAAGCTGTAGATGGGACCAAGAAGGATCAAACATGGGCTCATCATCGTCATTCTCACCGCCGCCGGAACCGGACTTGAAATTAGAAGGAAACGCACGGAATAGATTTATAGCAGACATCCTACACATTGCAAAGATGGCAGGTTCAGGAAACTTGGATGGTGGCCCAGAGGCAACAAACTCCACAAGCTCCAATAATGTCTGCATCTTAATATCCTTCTCTGGATTGTTCTTGCCCGTGTCATAAAAATCAAATGTCACACAACATACATTCAGTTTGCTTAGAAACAAGTTCATCTTCTCCGAATTCGGAACATCTTTGAAGGCCAACAAGGGCTCAATACCCGCTACCACACTGGTGGGAAACACGGCGGAGGATGTCCGCTTCACGGTTGTTGATTTGCCGGAAGAAGGCGCATTGCCGTTTTGTAAGCGAGGAGTATTGTTCTGGTTGCTGGAGACTGAATCGGGTGAATCTGATTTAGCCGATCTTCGTGGTAACTTACTGAGTATTTGCTTGAACATTTTTGAAGCCCCGAGTGAGTAAGAGATCCGCCCCAAAGCGCAAATGTTCCTCGCTCCTCTAATGTCAAAACCAAACCCACATTACGCACCCGACTGCCAAGAGGCGGATGTCAAGGCCGGCAAACACTGCGGAATCTATCACGGATATTTTTTTACGATTAGGGCTAATAGAATGCCCCAACCTCATTCCCAGTGCCACAATCAACGCGAATTTGTAATGTACAACAGTCACGGATGTACGAACCAGATAATTTAGCTAATAATTGGTTACCAAGAGAAAAAGGACAAGGGGAGCGCGGCAGAGTTAACAAATTAAAGAGTCAGATCTCCGGCTCAAATCTTACAGATCGCTATTACCGGAGAGACCCCTAATTGCCAAAAAGCAACATACGTGGATCTCAAATTTCCTCCGCTCTTACGAAAACGGAAGTAAATTGAGAAAGTTGACACCCAAAGTTGAGTAAAGCTGGATGAGTAGAGAAAGACCCGGGAAAGAACGAGAAACCAGTGAATGAACAGTACGAGAAAAGACACGCAAAGGAAGGAAAGGCAGATAGAGAAGCGAGGAGAGGAAGATGAACACGCACAGAGGGAGAGAGGGAAAGGGAGAAATGGACTGAGATCCGAGTCACCAGAAGAGCTGAACGATAACAAATGATCTCTGGAAGCTAAAGATTTCAGCTTTCAAATCTATCATCCATTTTCAGCAGAAACGATCTTGGATTTATTTGCTTTTTCACTATGATTATTTCACTTTTCTTTTCCGCTTTTTAGCTTTTAGAAGAAGAGAGGGACTTGGGGGAGCTTCAATCAATGTGCTCTCATGGCGATGTGGAAAGGGAAAGGGGAGCCAGCTACCTGTCTAGGATACCACACAACCCCAAAATCAACAAACAACTATGGTGGTGGTGTGGGATGATGAGATCAATAAAACAAAAGAACGTTCTCTCTCTCCCCTCTCTGTCATGTGTCTTCTCTCAGCTTAAGTGTCTCAGTTGACTGATGACAACTGGAGGAATTAAGGTGAAAAACATAAATATTTTTCTTTTCGTATCGTCTGAGTCTAAATATGATTTTTTGATAAAGAAAGAAAGAAAGCAAGCTGCCCTAACATTAGGATTGTGAGGGAATTATTATACACTAATTAAAAAATTAAAAAATCACTATTTTAATTTTATAAGTATCAAATGAATTGTATTACTTAACTGTCTCATTTGTTTTTTGGCATGCTTTTCCACTTCATTATTAAATATATAAGATAAAATAATTAAAAAAAAATAATTTTTACAACATATAATTTTTCACGTATAAAAAAATTATAAAAATATATTATCTTACATGTTAAATATTGAAGTCAAACGACTCATCCAAATAGTAAAGTGGACAGTCAACTTGGGACGGAGGGAGTAATAAAATCGTTATTCTTACTAATTAATCTCAATAAGAAAGATTAAACATACTTTTTATTTTAATCATATGGTCACATTAAAGATAATTTTTTTGTTGAAGATATTGTTAAGGTATATGTGTATATATTATTAAACATTAGTAGTATTAAAAGTTGCAACTAAAACAATAGTAGCATCATTAGTGTTTTGAAAAGAAAAAAAAACTCTATTTCATTAGATTAAAGAG